>JAGSMP010001881.1:0-135519 GCA_029286625.1 Parnassius orleans
CTATTTATAGAAAAACGTTAAAATACCTAAAAGGAATTAAATTTCCTTTTAATATTTTTAAGCAAATCCAAAATATCTAAATGGAATAAATATTCCTTTTAAATATTTTTAAAATCAAACAACAAAACCAATTCAAGACACAACACGAATCCGAAAACGATAGCCAAAAAATCGAATCAACTAAACCAAATCACAAAACAAATCGCAGAAAACCGAAATCGAAAGCAGTAGTCAATATAAATATAACCAACGAAAAAGAAGTAAGTGTATAGGTACCGTATACACTATCTATACTATTAATATTCCTTTGAAATATTGTTAAACAACCTAAAACAACGAAAACCAATTCACGATTCTAAATAAACAAAATTTAAAATCAAAGCCAGAGTCTAAATATGTATAAAGGAATACCAACCAAATCAACAAAACCGATCCAAGAAAATACACAAATCCGAAAATGAAAGCCAATATAAATCCATTCAACCTAACCAAATCACAAAGCAAATAACAAACAACCGAAATCGAAAGCAGGTAATCGAATAAGCTATGAAATAGAAACAATTTAAGCGTATAGGTACCGTATGCACTATAAGTTGACGCGCGGCTCAACGGCGGAGTTAAGTACATGTCAGGAAACATTTCGTTACCGCGTTTTAAAAACCTAGTAACGACATCTAGCGGAATCAATTTAAACTATGTATACGTTAGTTAATAAGAACTCTCAAAAATATTTTTCTTATAATTTTGCACAATTTTTCTTATTGTAATACCGATTCATTCATAACCACATATAAGAACTGTATTCATTTCCGTTCAATAAATATTATTAAGGCTTATTAATAAGGCTTACTAAGAACTGTTTCTACCATTGTTAAGTAATAGTTAAGAGTGAAAGCGTGACAGGTGGTGATAGTATTTCTGATCCATACTTATAATCACGCCTGTAACCCTTGCGGGGTAGGCAGAGCATCAACGGATTACTTAATATCGTCTGCGAGGTTATCGCCTATTCTGTGAATTACGATGCGCAAAACGTTTGAAGAAAATCAGCTGGTGAATTTTATGTTTTTATCGCTCTCTTCCCGGTCCTGCGTGAAAAATACAGATCCATACACTTTTATCTTAATTTTAGTAAAAAGACATAATAATCCAGATATTCTGACCTTCTGTGTTCGTCCATCGTACCGTCGTCCGTTTTGTAGAATCACGGTGGCGCCGCCTAGCTGAATTTAATTTTGCAACATATTCGATTTTCCCACGGAATGATATGTTTTTCCGCTGAAAAAAATAGCCTATGTCACTCTAGCCACCGAACTATCCCCATTAAAATAATCATGCCATGCCGACGCTCTGTTGCGACGTGAAAGAAGGACAAACTTGTGCAACATATTCGATTTTCCACGGAATGAGATGTTTTTCCGCGAATAGCCTATGTCACGCTATAGCCACCGAACTATCCCCATACAAAAAAAATGCCATGCCGACGCTCTGTTGCGACGTGAAAGAAGGACAAACCAACAAACACACTTTCGCATTATTATTTCGATATTAGTATGGATTGATAAAATTAATTGTTTGACCCAAATCTAAAAAAAGAATGTATAGAATAAAACTACTTTTTGGATTTTATCGCGGTCATGGACCAGCACGCATGTAACGGGACCTAGTTCCTAGTAGTCCAGTTATTAAAAATAAGTAGAATTAAACGCGATAAAATCTGTAAAAGTAGTTTTTTCAATGTGTAGTATTGCGTAAATATAAGATATCATTGAATAATAAAAGGAAGGTTAAAGGTTAGAGAAATTACCATAATAATTTTTACGCATTATTTTCAAACATTGGGGAAGGGCTGGTGACACTGAAAAGAGATGTGTTATATGATTTGACGCAATGATGTAAGCAGTTAAATTTTTATGAAACTTGTTAACAATAAATAACAATAGCTTTCCTTTGCAATTTCTTGATAACTATATTAATAATGAAAACTGCGTTGCCGACGCGCCTGCTAAGCCTGGCAATTATGGAAAACATGTAATAATCGTTTAGTACTTTGATAGCTGTAATTAATTAATAAAATAAGCTGCAAATAATATTAACAACAACTCTATTTATACAGTCTAAAGGAAACAACTGAGAAATCAAGATTTAAACTGATTGATATCTATGTATATTAATCGGAATTTATAATTACTTAACATAATATACAATATTTTATTATATACAATATTAAAACTATAGTAAAAAACTAAAACTAGTAATTTAATTATCAAACAGTCCTACTCCACGCGGTATCGTGCCAAGAACGCTGGCTGCATTTCCCGCTGAATGGCTATACTTAGCCTTTGAGCGAGAAAACCAGCCCTCTTATCACCGGCAGCAACGACCAGCCGCGGATGGAGTTCCTTTAAGAATTCACCGCACGTGGACCCCACGGACCAATAGTCTCTACAGCAAATGGCACAAATATGTAGTCATCTCTTTATACTTAATAGATATTAACAGTGCTAGTAATAATTTATTTGGGAATAAACATATTGCAGAGGGTAAATTGAATCAATATTATTTTTTCAGTTATTGCGCATTAAAAATCCTATTACTGTTTTTACCCGAAAAAATCGAATAAGGCGTTTTTCTGTTTGAATTCTAATTTTATACATTAACGAGTTCTAATTAAAACTTATGAATATGTCTTAAGATTTGCATTTGGGTACAAAAAAAAAAAAACAGAAGAGACGACTACTTAAAGGTTTTAATTATTTCTTATATACGTTGATTTTATTTATTTCCTATTTGTTTTTGTTTTTTGTTTTTGAGATATGGTCGGAAATTCTTTGTATAAGACTGTAATGAACCGACAACCAAACACAGTGCTGAGTGGTCCTTCTCTAGATGAATCATTGCTGGATTATTTTAAAATAATATGCTCCGCCGTGTAGTGATGGCGTAGTGAATTCACCACTTTCCATAATATTCCTGGGTATCGTAAGTGATAGAGGTAAACAAATGCCCAAAGAGCGGTTTTTGGGATTATCGCAAGGAAACCAGCGTATCTGTTTACATTTATTCTTTAAATTTACTTTGTGTTTTTGTATATAATTTATATACTCGTATGTACATGGGCGACAGTACTGAACTTCCTGTTGAAGAGTTTTATGAACAACAGTATTACTACGAACATTAGTAAGTAACAAAAGTAGAACTTGATAGCACCGGAGTTGGAAGGATTTTAAAAGCCATTTTTGAAACAAAAAATATGTAGCGAATTTGCATTTGTATTGGGAACTTGGCTTGAAACTCCCTCAAACTAGAATATAGCTTTACTATCTGCTAAGTATCGCCGTGCGGAATAAGGGAGTTTTCTTGTATACTATTATATTAAAAGATATAAGATATTAATGTCTTTTTAACTAACTGTCATAGAAATTGGGTTCTGTTTTTGGAGCAATGTACGTATGATTATATTTTTTTATATTAATTTGTGTCTTTGGATAAAATTATGATAAAAAGGAATTTAAGGGGTGTGAAACCTTTAAATTGTCGACACACGAGGCTTTTTTGACGGAAAGCAAATCCCGTCAATTACGCCGAAACCTTAAACAAAAAATAGTATTACCAGTTCGTGCCGAGTATGTACTAACTCAATTAATTAACGAGTTCGAGAAACATGAAAAGCCTATGTCCAGTGGACTTAAAAGCTACAGATGATGATTTTTTGTATAAACAGGGTAAACAGGTGTAAACAAGCACACAGTCTACTTGATGATAAGTGGATGCTGTGGCCATAGACATCTACGTATATCTTCGATTAAGAACCAAAACAGATGCGTTGTCACCCTTAAGGACTTAGATGTAATGCTTCGTTTGCAAAAGGGGTCTCCGGTTCTCTATACTCACCATACGAAACACAGCAACAATGAGCTGCTGTTTTACGCTCGTAATGTGTGGGAACGTGGTCCTTCCTCGGTCGGTCACGGCCGGATCCATTCGTGCTACATCCATAATATAGCTGTAGCACTGCTTACCACGTATGATACTTTGTATATCTTAATATGACCTCAAGTCTCGTTTTTAGATAGAATAGTGCACCAGGTGCAGGTGAGGTTAGTAAGAATTATTTTTTACATTTTGGTACATTAGTTTTATGTGGACCTCTTTAATCTATCGAAATGTAATTATGGCGCAATAACAAAACCATTTTATAAAAATTGAACATACGGACAAGTGCTTTGTAGAAACACGAAACATAATAATTTTTTTTCTAATACACATAAAACCGAACGGAACAGAATGCAATGAAATGGGATAGAATGAAATGGAATGAAAACAAAATAAAAGATAAAAACAGAAAAGAACATAACCAATCAAAATAGAGTAAAATAAAATAGAATAGAACATAATAGAATAGAATCGAATAGAATAAAAAATAGTAAAGAATAGAATGGAATAAAATAGAATAGAATGGAATGGAATGAAATAGAATGGAACGGTATGGTATGAAACTTAATGAAATGGCACGGCACGGAATGAGTGCAATTGAATGGAACGCAATAGTGGAACGGAATGCAATGGCCAATTATTCTATTCTATTCTATTCATATCTTTATTCTGTTCTGTTATATTCCGTGCTATTCCATTGCATTCCATTTAATTTAATAACATAAATGACTGAATAAGAATTGTGTAATCTATATAGAATAAAATGATATTCTGTTCGGTAATGTTAAATTCTCTTCTGTTCTGTTTTATTTTATATATAATAAATTATATTCCATTGTATAGACTAGAATAGAAAATAATAGGTTAGAATAGAACAGAATAGAATATATTTTATTCAATATAGACTAATTCTTAATATAAGTAATTCTTATTGAATGTCATTTATGCTTACTTACTTCATTTATCTTCACGCACAATCCCTGACGGGGTAGCCTGAGAGAACAGATCGCCATGTCACGATCCTTACATATCTCTTTCCTTCTTCAGATTCATAATCTTCTTCATGCATGCACGTCTAGGTATCCGAGTACTCTTGACCTCCCTCTTCGAGCAGTTTGCTCACATGGTCTTCGAGTTAGTCTCGGTCTACCTCGACACCTTTTAATATTAACTATATATTTTTTCTTCACCTGGTCTTCACTCATTCGCTCAACGTGCCCAAACCATCGAAGCACGCCCTTATCAATTTTGTGATAAGGTCATCTTTCAAACCTGCCATATTGCGAATCTCTTCGTTTCGCTTTCGGTCAGCCATGGTAACGCCGCACATTTTACGAAGAGATCATCTCCACTGCATTCAACTTGCTTTTATGCTTCTTCTGGCATACCAGGTTTCGCTGCCATATAACAAAGTTGGTACCAACACTGCGTTATGTATTGCAAGGCGTGCGCTCTTCACTACGCCTTGCCTTTTGACCAAAGCAGTCAAGGCACCATTGACTTTGTTCCCGGCAGCGACACGCCTGTCCACATCTAAATCACATCTTCCATCCCGCTAAAGCACTCCAAGTATACAATTTCATTTACCTGTTCTAGACATTCTTGATTTACCCATATTTCACACCAGTTTCTCTCTTCGTCCCTTTCAAATACCAGAACCTTAGTTTTATTGTCATTCAAACGGAGACCTTTAATTTCACATTCCTCTTCATTGCAGCGTGACTAATGCTGCAGTTCTGCCTGATGGTGCAATAAGCACTGCATCATCAGCATACAGCAGACAATTTACTTTTATGTCACAATTTCACACCCAGACAGCTATCTTTCAGCTTCTGTAAACAGCTGTCGAGATATAGTATGAACAGCCAGGAAGACATGACACAACCCTGTTTTACTCCCGTTTGGACGCTAAACATGGGTGACAGGTCATGCCCTACCCGCACACAGGCTTTACAGTCGCAGTAAAGTGCCTGCACAGCCAGCAATCGACCATCCACACCGTACCCCGGCAACAATTCTACATTTTCTTCTTACAACCTTATCAAATGCTTTCTCAAGATCCACAAAGCACAGAAAATCTTCTGGTTAGCAGCAGAAGCTTCTCCGTGATCATGCGGAGAGAAAATATTTGATCCATGCATCCTCTTCCAGGTCTAAATCCATTGAGCCTCCCATAGAAATCTTTCCGATTTCTCTTGCATCCTACGCGTCAAAACCTTCAAGTATACTTTACTTGCTAAACTGGTCAGGCTGATCGCCCGATAGCACCCGCAGTCAAAATGTGAACCTTTACCTTTATATAAAGGCACAATGACCGCGGATCGCCAATCATCCGGGACGTCCCCCGTCCGCCAGCACAAATTGCACAGCAGATGAAAGCTGTCCCAGACGCGAGGCCCACCATACTTGATCATTTCAGCAGTAACTCTGTCTAGTCCCGCGGCCTTACCACATTTCAAACTTCGAATCGCACGTTCAATCTCTTTCATACTGATGACCTCAGCGTCATCGAGGTCCAGGTCTGGCGTACCAGTCACGGAGTCATCCCCGGATCCTCACTAAGATCATCACACGCATACATTTCTCATAAAATTGCCCATCGCGCCTGACGTCCGATTTTTCTGTGAGGGTCATTAGTTCTCGAAAGCACTTTGTTCATTCTACGTCGTCGCACTTTGGGTCCTTCCAACCTCTTCCAGAAGAGTTTGAGTTCTCCTAAAGTTGTGGGACAACCTTTGTCCGCTTCCATTCTACACTTTTCACGCATTTCTCAATCAATGCTTTCGTGAACTTTCTGCAGCTTATATCTTTCTTTTCATCTTCTCTTATATTACTAACTAACATATTATATATATATATATATATATATATATATATATATATATATATATATATATATTTCTAATTAGGGACAGCAATAACGCCAGCGTTTTCTAGTTTATGTAAAACGAACCTAAAAATGAAAGTTACGGAATCACATCGAAACATTTTTAGCAGTTTTACAGCTGTACACGTATAATACTGGTAAAGACTAATAAATGAAAATCGAGAAAGTTTTGTATTTTTCTACTGTTACAAAAATTAATTGTATGATGACTGCTGCGTTGGTCTAGTGGTCATAAACGCGATTGCTGATCATGGGGTCAAGAATTCAAATCCCGTGTGTGGCCAAAATCATTTACTTGGTTTTCCTGTCAAGAAATTCTCAATAGCAGCCCGGAGTCATGAAGATGGCGGTGTTTCACCCCTTGCCTCGGAAAGCACATTAAGCCGTTGATCCTGCGCCTGATCTCTCTCCAGTCGTTTTGCCGTCGTGCCGAGTGAAGGAATAGAGAGTGCACCTTTTATCGCGCATACTCAGGCACTGTAATTCTGTTCTGCGCAGATGGTCTTCATTGAGACTAGCCGCCGTGACTCGAATTCGGTCGGTAACATTAATTTTGATTATAATTAGTAATGTACAAGAGATACAAAAGGTAACTGGGTTGTCTCGCAAAATTTAGGTGTTTGTGTTTTCAAAATTTTGAAAACCTTACGTAGTGGATTTAGGAAAGTGATTAATATAATATCAGAAACAATGTAGAATATTAAGTTAAATTAATTATTAATTTTTTTATATTGAAAGAGTTATGTTTCACTTTATACTATACCATCGTAAAAGAGCAGCTTAATGCTGCTGTGTTTCGTATGGTGAGTGTGAACGGAGAACCTTTTACTGAAAAAGAGGCATTCCATCTTAGTCCTCACGGCTAACAACGCATCTGCATATTGATTCGTAAACGAGGATAGATCTAGATGTCTATGGGCCACAGCAAATACTTACCATCATGTGAACTGTGTGCTAACTTATCACACTTATCCTATAAAAAAATCTGTCTAATTCCCGGTTACTATAATCAAGGAACGTTGCGTTTTCTAACCGCCGTAGAATTATATATAAAATTCATCTAAAAACCGTAACTATAACAAGCTACTCGTTGGAAGTTGAACGAAGACTTAAAAATTACGGGTGGGAGGTGTTTGAGGGACTGACTATTATGCAAATGTATCAAACTAATATTCAGAGGTGTTTCTAACAATTTTAAATCGACAAAATCCTGCAGAAACAAAGCAATAAATTAAAAGATAATATAGTTAAAAAATGAATAACAATCAGAAGGCCATTTAAAAGCTTTCACATGTAGTGGTGGTACGTCTACTATGTGTACAGTAGAGGGCGTACACATAAATAATAGTCCTGAACCAATACACTAGCATGTTTATTGTTCCACAAATACAAAGAAAAGAAATATACAGTCAGAAACTGAATGCAACGGAAGCATACATAAGAAACAAACATAAAGATAAAGCATGAAAGAAGCTTAAAAGAAACTAGATAACAGAGTTTGCACACATATATAATATATGTATACATAAATATTTAACAAAAAGTATCCGTAAGCCAAAGAGACAATTTCAGAAAAATTTCATTGACATTTAAAAAATCAAAGTCAAAATGCATTATTTCTGTAACATACCAGGTTTCAACACATTTTGATGAAATTTTTAGTATATAAATACCTGTATTAGAAGTTATCGCTCTTCCATATTATATGATACAAGGTAAGTATTAGTTACAAATATAAAGTGTATACATTTGTGATTACTTATAAAATCAGTCTACATAAGATTACTAATATAATTTTATTTGGTTTGTGTGTGTGTGTGTGTGTGTGTGTGTGTGTGTGTGTGTGTGTGTGTGTGTGTGTGTGTGTGTGTGTGTGTGTGTGTGTGTGTGTGTGTGTGTGTGTGTGTGTGTGTGTGTGTGTGTGTGTGTGTGTGTGTGTGTGTGTGTGAATGTGTATTATGTATCGCGTGCGATTCTTGATTTGAGAATCAACATGTAGAAGCGTTGTCACCCCTGAGGCATAGAATGCCACATTTTCTGTAAAAATGTTTCTGGCTATCTACAATCACCAAACGAAACACAGCAGCACCAAACTGCTATTTCAAGATGTTGTTCTATGAGAGTGTGGTCCTCCCCGACTTGACCTATTCGTGCAGCAAACATATTATAGCTACGGCGTGGTTCCACGACGTTAGAACAATTTTGGTCCAACTTACAGTAAGAACTTGGGACCCCGTGATCAGCAGTCACGCTTATGACCAACGTGATAATCATATGCAGAAATATAAATGCAGCTAATTGTCAATTTCACTACTCGATAATTTTATTGTAATCAGTACATATAATTTTCTTTATTTGTTTCTTCATTATGAGCTCGTAGGTCTAAAGATGGACATTGCCTAAAAGCCATAGCTCATTTTACCAGACGTCGCGCATCTTTAATGCTGTTCCCCGTCTCTACTTTGGGCCATATTGGTTTGACGGCCATTTATCGAATAACTTGATATTTTCGTGCATTTTCCATGTAAACTTCTTACAACACCAACTAAACTAAATGAATTCTATTACGCCGATTCCACACGCTTAATTTAAACGATTTCATCAAAACTTTTATTCAGCTATTAAGCTTTACAACTAATATATTACTCTTATTATCGTTACATTAATAGTTATATTACATCTGGTAATAACCTAAATAATAGCAGTGACCTACTAAGATTCACTTACTAATATCATCCCGTGGATATCGTAGGAGACGACGGAGAAATAGAATTGACAACTATAGGAAATATCCTCCTATCTATGGGGACGCCTGTTCAGCGATGGACTTTTAATAGTTAGTAGCTGGTAATAACTGGTGACGTAGTCGTAGATGGCTAAACGCCTGGCCTTGTCCCCAGGTTTTTATCGGATGCATTCAAATCTAGTCGCTTTTGATAGGCTGAGATGGTGGAAATAGCTGGAAATAACCTGATGAAGTACCGTAGATGGTTAAATGCACTGGCTTAACTCGTAACCACGTTCTAATTGGATGCTTTAAAATTATTTAACTGGCTTTTGATAGGTTGTAATGATGGTCATAGCTCGGCAATAACTGATGATGTAGCCGTAGATGATTAAAAGCACTGACTTAACATGTTATCGATTATTATTTTTGACTTGATTATTTGACTTAACGTTGTAATCGAATGCTTTCAAATTATCTATATGTATAACATCAAATATATTGAAATTTACCAACACTTTGTACATTAAATGGCACTAAAATTCTATTAATGAAAAGTAATTATCCTTTTCTTGAATAACGTTAAGAATTTATTTCTCTCGGCTCGTAAATTATTCGGAATCAGCAACCGCAGCTGTTGTTAGAACTTACTTGCATTTAACTATGCTTTCGGGAGTTTTGAGTTACCTCGGTACGTTTAAATAAAATCGTGTTTGTTCTACATATGTTCACACCTGCACAACGAAATTAACGTGCAAAGGTTAAAATGTAATGCATTCAAACACATGCATATCTATACACTTTCATTTGCGATTGAGAATAGGCATCGAAGAAACAGTTTAATACACACCCAAATATTGAATTTGTTTCATCTAATTAATTCTGTCATCGAACTGAGATCTAAGAAAGTGGACATTGGTTCGTATTGGCCACACCAAGGTTGCTATTTATTAAAACACGTCACTAGTATTTGATAGAGTGTAAAGTGTAAAGCTGGAATATTGATGGGATGAATTTTATTCAATTAAAATAAATAATAAATAGCATCCTCAACCCTCTCTAATCTGGCTTTAGATCTGGTCATAGTACGACTACGGCGTTGTTAAAAATCACGGACGACATTCGCCAATGTATGGAAAATCATCAAGTCACATTATTGGTGTTGCTGGATTTCAGCAATGCCTTCAATACTGTTGATCATGACATCCTGTTAGGATTCTGCGTTCTCATAGTTATTTGTATGGACGCCGGCAACGTATTCATGTCCAAGATAGACTCTTCGTGGCTTGATACAGTAGCTCAGTAGCTGGCGTTCCACAAGGTGAAGTCTTATCTTCATATTTTATTCAATATTTATTAATACGATTACATCCCAAATATCTTCTCTACTACTTGTATGCAGAAGATCTCCATATATTAAAACAACTATTGAAGATCTTCCCAAAGCAGTGGAATGTATCAATAAGGATTTAACATGTATTCTCGACTGAGTCGTTCTTATGGGTTAACGGTGAACCCTTTAAAATCTTAAGCCATAATAATTGGGAGTTCAAGAATGATTTGAAAAATAAAATAAATGTCAATTTCAACCCGTTATATTTAATGGAGTTCCTATCCCTTATAATGACGCTGTTAAAATTTGGGTATCCTTTTGATTCAGTCTTTTTGGGCCCTCAATTAATACAGTGAGCTGTAAAATGTTTGCAGCATATGCTTCACTCTGGAGGTTTAACTACTTTTACCCTTGCCACCAAAATTACGCTTGCACAATCTTTACTACTCCTATCTCGACTATGCTGACATTTGTTACCTTGATATCACCGAGAAGCAACTTAACAAACTTGAGCGACTCCAAATCTCTGTATACCATGTCTCAGAATACCGCACTAAGCTCAGTGGTTCCCAATCCGTCTTCGTCGGAATACTCATATACTTTCTGCTCTACTGCGTCTTATTTAATATTTCAAGTCCTTCCTATCTAAAAAACGTTTTAAATTGCTCAGCTCCTGTCATAATTTTTCCTTACGATCCAAAGAAAATATTTCCTGCAATGTTCTGTGCACTCCTCGACTTATTATGATAAATCATTTTCTGTTCTTGGAGTAACACTTTGGAACTCCTTACCCCAGTCAATTAAAAGTGCTCGATCCTTAAATGTGTTCCAGAAACAGGTTAAGGAATGCTATTTGTTTCTCTAATTCCTCTCCCTTCCTTCGCTTAATTATGGTCATCGATCTACCTGAAGAATGTTGTCTTTTTAATGCATAGTTTGTATCTTTTTTTTTATATGTTATATTTTTATTTTAGTGTACCCTACCGATTGTTTTTTTTCTTATTTTTATTTATTTCTTCTTCTGGGTTGTCTGGGAGAGATTGCTATGTAGCAATAAGAACGTCCTTTGTATTTCCCTCAATAGTTGTTTATTTTTTCTTTGATTGATATTTTTATCATTTCTTGGTGTACAATAAAGAGTATTGTATTGTATTGTATAAATATGTTAACGATAATATTTTATTTTTAATTCTTTAAAAACTATTTCGGCTTTAATAGCAAAAAGTATTTCATATTTAGTCTTAGGTTTAAACTAGAGCCTGTTTCAAAGAAGTCCCATGAAAAATATTTATATGTGCTAAAATGTAAAGTATATAATTTGACAGAAAAATGTCAAATTGCGCGAAGTAGTATTAAAGCATGTTCCAGACGGATGTAACCCAGCGTCCCAACAGAGGTGACCTTGCTTGTTGCGGGTGGCAAAAAGCAAGGTCACTTTCAATCCGCGAATGGAAAACAAGCTCTCACCATGGTCACCTCTGTTGGAACGCTGGATTACATCCGTCTGGAATATGCTTTAGTGAAAAATACTGTTTTTAAAACATAGTTAAAATTCAAGACTATCTGTAAGCCAAGTTTTGTAATGAGACGGTATTTTGTTTAAACGTTGTTGTATTTGTCCTGTCGTCGTCGATAATAGGTTATCAGAAGCCGTTGAACTAAAGTCTAGTTACTAGACGAAATTTATCAATCACTTGTATTTCTAAGATGCAGGCCAAATTTCATTTATATTTATAGAATTATGTATAGATTAATTAGCAATGAAAGCAATTAAGTCCCGCGGAGTATATGATTTATTTCCTAATGATGTAGCATTTTCTAAATGGGTGTGAAATTGAATGAGTTTATTATTTAATAATTAATTGCATTATGATTGTTTATAATTAAGTCCGCGTTGCTTCAGTGCGTGTTGGCGGACTTCACATGTCATCAAAAAATTGTATTCTTCAAACATGCAAATTTCCTCGAGATGTTTTCATTCACTTCTGAGTACGTGGTAAATCAGCACCTAAAATTGCAACTAACAATTTCATTGATACCAGCGGAGATCGATCCGGGCTGCTCGCGTACTGAGAAGTTTATGACGAGCCTTTACGTAACCACGGCTCTTGCAACGAAGGTTTAATCTCTGAGACATTGCCGGTTTTGTCACATGATTTTCCTTTACAATTGAGAACGTGATAATTCTGCACTAGCATGTTTTCTACTACATATGTAATGTTATACTTACACTAGTAAGTAATTCATGAGATTTTAGGACTCCTTTTCTGCCCAGCAATCCATCTGGTAGGTACAACCCTCTTCCCTACCTTACTACTTTACCTATTTCCTACCTACCTTTCTACATATTTCTGCCATCAAATAACAGTGCGTGCACTGCTGTGTTCCGATCTGACGAGTATAGATAGCCTGTATAATTACAGGTTGAGAGGCATTCAATCATAATCCTTAGATGTGGTAACGTATCTGTAGCCTTATTTGATGTTGGCTGATTTTTTTGTTTTCGTTGGCAGATGCCCATGGACTTCAGTAACCATTTACCACCAAGGGGACTGTATGTGCGGTTGTCACATCAGTTTTATAAAAAATAACAATTTAACACATTGATGGACAGTAACGTCCACGGGCGTTCAGGTAGTAAATAATGATACGACAGAAAGCCTATAGACGTCATAGTTTTTACACGTGTCACGGCAGTACGGCTGAGAGCGTTTGATTTTCAATACTTTTACAAGGAAGAGCATGTTGTAGTGTCACCGCAAAAGTAATGCGGCTTTCCTACTGTCATCGTACACAGTTCTACAACACGTTAAAGTACACACACATTGACAAAATTCCGGTACCCCTCCACCCACACAGTACGCTCGTGGGCGTCGTGTTTTCATACATTTAGTCACTTAGTGCGCGTCGACGGTAGGCTTCATGTCACCTCATACTTTAGCGCGCAAATAACGGCTCCAGTGGTAAGTTATCAACGTATTTTTGTGTTTTTATTTATCGAAACATTCAAATTCAATTCTTGTAACTTACAGAATTTATTTACAGCTGGCGCCTGGAGATCCGTACGAAAGGGAATATAAACGGTTGTTAGAATTGTTCAATGAAGTTGAAACTCCGGAATCTAGTGAAGATCCATATATTGATGATGGGGAATACGGGTCCGACAAGGATTAGCATCCTTCAGGCGACGATTCGTTGAGTTCTGACGATGCTGCTGGACGCCGCCCACGAAAACACGCTAGTAATTTATCTGGTGAGTCTTCTTTGTCTTGTGATTCGGATGATAGTGATAAAACATTTTGCCCTTCCGAGGACGAACGACGGAATGAGAATATTTCAGTTACCCAAAACCTTCATGTTTCGGAAGCTACGTCATCTGGCATTCCTTTATCGTCAAACGATCGGCTTGTAAATCAAGATGAACGCCCCAATTCACCAGATATTTCTGATCAGCCTACTAGCCCAAGCAGTCATGCTCCCAGGACATCTGCTGAGATACCTTTAGTAGAAGAAGGTTGGTCTGACACGGTGACTGATATACCTGATTTTAATTTTGATAACGCTGCTTCTGGTATTAAAGTAAACATTGATAACATAGAAAATGTTATGAACTTTTTTCATATAGTTTTTCCACGGAATTTCGTTGAATATCTGGTAATATGTACTAATAATTATGGTAACTCTTTGTGCCAAACTAACAAACGACATACAAGATATAGCCGCAAAGCTGTCCTTCGTGAAACTAATTATGAATAAATGCTGAAATTTCTTGGACTTAGTCTTCTGAAAGGTCATATAAAATATCCTAAACAAAGGAAGCTTTTTACTTTAACCAAAGCAATGTATTATCATCCGATATTTACCTATGTCAGGGTGAAGGTATGAACAATTATTACGCTGTCTATATGCATCGGAATTGGGGGCTAAAGGACAACAGAATATATGATAGATATGTTGACTATGAAGTTCAGAAAAATATATAGTGCAGGCGAGGATTTGTCATTAGATGAGTCTCTACTTCTATTTCGGGTCGGCTACATTTTCGACAATATATAAAGTCAAAAAAAGCTCGATACGGAATTAAGTTCTATGAACTTACAACATTTAATGGCTATGTACTCAATATATTGATGTACTCTGGTAAGGAAGCAACAAATCAGAATATGGATGGGAATGAGTCTAAGATAGAAAAACTGGTGTTAAGGTTGATGCGGCCATATTCGCTTCGTGGTTCATCATTTGTTCATGGATTATAACTCTGTAAATTGTCACAGAAATTGCTTGATTTGAAGACTCATACACCGGCACCTTACGTAAAGTAGTAAAGATAATCCTAAATTTATTACACAAAAAATTGAAAAAGGCGAGCATATATGGGCTCGCAAAAAAACATATATGTTTCCAATTGAAGATAAACGCCCTGTTCTGATGGTTATCACTAAAGAGTTCATCCTCCCGATCATAGAGTTTCAAACAGATTTGTGAAGTCCGTTTAAAGCCTGCTGAAGTTGATACATATAACAGAAACATGTCTGGCATTAATCGTTGTGATCAGATGGTATCATACTATTCTTGTCCCCGAAAAACCATCAGATGGTACAAGAAAGTAGTATTTCACATGATGGACATTGCAGTGTGGAACGCTTTTTTTCTTTATATACAATATAAGAAAAATAATTCTTGCTTGTACTCGTACATAAACTACCGAGAAGAACTGATACAGGAAATGATTGGGCTGGACAAAAATTTGAAGGGAAGCGCTTGATAAACACATTCAGTATTCACAATAACAGGCGATTCCAACCCACGACGACATGCACTACTAACATACTCGAAAATGATGGGAGTGTAATGCAAGGTCACTGGCCAGAACTGCCTGCACGACCTGGAACTACAAAAAAAAATGCATTTTTGAAATGCAAACTTTGTACACAAAAAAGATACGAAAGGAAACGAGTTACCGTTGCAAAGGCTGTCCTGATTAACCTCCTCTTTGCCCATCTTGCTTTGAACCATATTATGCAACTTTACTAAATCCTATATTGTAACGAGTTGATTTAAATAAGTAAATAACTTATAAGAAAATATTATTAATATTAAGGCCAGATTTTGTCATTAGATTGCTTCTTAAATGATGCTGGCAGACTACAATTGTGATAATTTAATTTCGGAATTTAAAAAAGGCTGATTACATAAGTAAATTTAAAATAAAATTAACTTAAGGTGCCTTATAGTATTGTGTTCAAGTTAGTACTAAAATAAGTTAATGTTGCTGTGATTACTATCATAATATCTAGTGGTAAACGTACATCCAAAGTTAGAAGAGTTTTAATGTTTTATTTGAATTTCAACAAAGGAAAGATAAAAAAGTTGATTATATTAGCAACTTGTTACTTATTAAAGAGGCTGATTACGTTTGTGATTATTATTAAACAAATGTACTCGTTTTATTACTATTACCTGTATAATCAAGTTTACGGCTATAGGCGTATAGTCCCTATGCGTAGTTTTCTTTAGATGGAACATGACAGTACCCCCATAGACGTAAGCGCCTATAGGCGTACTGTCACTCAACAACATTTTACGTACAACCGCATTGACACTACGCCCATAGGCAAGTAATTCTTAACTTGTACTGTCCACCAACGTGTTAATTAGTGTTGGTGGATATCAGATTCGGTTTGTTCGTACACGTATATATTTCAAGGCCTAGGCTTATCAAAGTCAAAGAAAAACAACCTAAGTATAAAAATATATTGAGGAAATGAAACGTTTATTATTGAATACTTACACGCTTAAGTTGAATGTTATTCCCCGGAGTAAAGGTGCAGTTTTACGAGACGAACGAATTGTTTATTATAATATAAAATAAATTATTATTACTAGCCTGAAATGTCCCACTGCAGGTCAAAGACCTCCCACTCTGTTTTCACTTCTATCTCTAGATAGCCACCACAGACCAGTCTTTCATGAAGGTGTCCAATTCATCCCACTATCTCTGCCTGGGTTTGCCTCGCTGGCGTTTGCCTATAAGGACCTATTGGGTTGTCACTTTGGCCCATTGGTCATTTGGCATTTGGCAGATGTGTTCATCCCAGTTCTATTTTAGCGTAGCATTTTTTGTGACATCAGTAATTTCCAATCTGGAACGGATTTCGGTATTCCTAAACCAGTTTTATGCCCAGAATACTCCGTTGCATTGCTCTTTGACAAACCTCAGGTGTGGACCTCTTCTAGACCGTCAAAGACCATGCGTGGGTACCAAAGGTTAGGATGGGAAGCACACGTCTATGAGTCTCCTTTTCAGATACAGAAAAAGATCACTCTTCATAGGATCTTTCATAGACCAATAGCTTTTATAGGCGTTTTCGGTGCGTCTTGCAACTTCTTTGTCTTCTCTTGCCTGGAAAAAAAGACTATTTGACCCAAATAGAGATACTCATCGACGTAATCAATTGTTTAATTTGGGATCTGAGTTTGTTTACTTTATATTGAACTGTTTTTATTTTGTTTCTGACTTTTTGTATGTTGTTTTTAATACTCGTGTATTGATACTCTACATTGTTTTGATTTGTTTTATCTAATAAACTAAAGTTATATCTAGAAGGAATTGTTCCTGGTTAGCTATAAGAGTAATTTTACTTAATTTTCCGATAGAATTTTGAATAATTTGAGCACGTTGTATCTTTTGATTACATTTATTGTCGCGCGTTAAGGTCGATGGTCAGAACTAAACTTGAAATTATTAAGATTTTCTACATTGTTAATCAACTATTTGAGAGAAATATAACAAAAATCTATTTAATTTTGGTAATTTTATCAGGAGATAACCACGACTATTGGTGATGAGGTTTGTTATAGAATTAGCTGTTGCTTAGACTTAAACTTTGACCAAACGCGGGTTGGAGAAGTCTTGTCCAGCGTTCATTTCTCAAGCCGAGTCCGTAAGGTCCAAGTATATTACTGTTGTCGTGTTCTTGTCTAGCAGCAACTTAAGCATTGAAGTCGCTCTGAACAATAATCCACGTGCTTCGGTTTTCATCACATGCCTTGTTTAGAAGGTTGAAAA
The DNA here is from genome assembly GCA_029286625.1 of Parnassius orleans. NCBI lineage: Eukaryota > Metazoa > Arthropoda > Insecta > Lepidoptera > Papilionidae > Parnassius > Parnassius orleans. The sequence continues at coordinate 17,951 of JAGSMP010001881.1, forward strand.
AGTCTTTGACTTAACGGAAGTTCATTCCAACGACGAAGTTGAAGCACAGGCTTAGAAAAATAAAAATTATTTAGGTACCTGTTCCTCCGCTGTAATAAAATATAGTAGATCTCCTTTCTAGGGTATCTTCTCCATCTCGTCTTACTTCCAGGTCAATAATATCCCACTTTATTTACTTTCCATTGCATGCCTTAAGCGCAAAGCGCGTAGTTATGTTCTGCTAACGCCTAAAAATCAAGATTTCAACGTTTTGTCGCATGAAATCGTATCTAGCAATCATATTGAACATATAAATGATATAAAAAGCACATTGTGAGAAAGATAAGTGATTGTTGAACTTATTATTGTTATTTTTTAAATCGATCAATTTCTATTTTTACAGAAAATAGCGGTTTTAGTGGCATAAGGTGTGCATTTGTCAAGTCCATGGCTTCTTAAACGATAACTTTTGAAAATATCAATTGTTTAACACAATCTATCATGGGAAGCCACGGAATGTAAATAGCAGTTTAATTTTGTTTTGTTTAGTTATAATTTTTTTTCGGCTGAGAAATAGCGAATTTTTCTGTGTTTTGAGCAGCTGTATTAATTTATTTTACTAAATACACTTTGCCTCACTCCCGGCCATAGAGTACTTTTTACTCCAGGCTCAGTCACCGTCGTGAGTGGTCGTTTGTTTACAGTGGTTGAATTTTGACATAAAATTATCGAAAAATTGGAAGTATAGTAATAAGGCTATTAGAGAAAACTTTTGTGTATTTAAACTACTTTAAAAAATTTAGGTATAATCATGTTATACGTAATTTTTTTAATGCGCTTAAGGCATGCACAATTGGATTTACCAATAGTTTTTATTTTATTTTTCTAATTCTATAAAGGCGTTCTTCTGTTGTAAGGGTTCATACTTCATATTTTATTTATAGTTAAAATATGAAGTTTATCTGAATCCTTTATGCATGCAGCATAGGTTGTCTGACATTGGAATCCGACCCGGGGATCTCGAGGCCCCGCAGTTCCAGAGAGAGTCTGCTTACTGTCAGAATCAGCATCGATTCTGCTGAAACCGATGCCGGATACTAGGGGCTCGTTATTATTGTTGTGTATCATAAGAGAGTAGGGGTTTGGACAAATTATTCCCCTGCGCTTGTCCGCTGCGAGTTGGAGGATGTAGGGTCCATGGGCACCACCATTGACATACACGACGTTCATCAGCCACAGCCCTAAGTCGTCATCTTGTACTAATGCCGAATGTTCCATCTAGACCTTATCACCATCATCATTACAGCCCTTCACAAGTCCACTGCTGAACATAGGCCTCCCCTAAGGAATGCCGCAAAGCACGGTCCTGAGCCACCTGCATTCATCGACTTCCTGCACGTCTTCTCAGGTCGTCACTCCATCTAGTGAGGGGTCGCCCTTATCTTCGTCTACCGAGGCTGCCACTCGAGAGATAGACTCGAGAGATAGACTAAAATTAGTTACAAATTAAGTTGAAATGTTAAAAGAATCACATTGCGTCAACAAAGTGCAAAATATATTCTCTTCGCTGTTTATTCGTTAGTAAAATAGGTATAAAAATATTTTTGTTTTTTTCCTGTTATAATATTCTCGATAGAATAGGATTAGAAAGCACGAATGCGTGCGCAAATTAGGTTCAAGTGTTAATCTATCATAATGCGTCGACAAAGGGCAAAGTGTATTCCCTATTTGTTCGTTAGTAAGATACGTTTAAAAATATTTTTGCTTTTGTTAGTGTAATGTTCAGAGCAAATTTAGGTCACGGCAGTTATCTGAACAAGACTGAATTTTAATGCACAGATGCATTTTCTATTTCCTTACTTTCATAGTCAGGACGGAAATCCGACACATCTGAGAGACATCAGGTGCAAGACCAACGGCTTTTCAAGGCGCTGTGGTTGAACACCGCCAACTTCCTGACTCCGGGCTGAAGAGAATTTCTTGACAGAAAAACCCAACATGATTAGCATTCGCACTTACGATCACTAGACCAACAGGCAGATTATTCGTGTGCTGAGTACATCAAAACCAGCGATATTGACTATAGTTTCTAATATTATTTCAATCGTTATATCATAATTTTGTAAGTAATGCAAACTAAAGTGACGTCAGTTTACAGGGTTATTTTACAATAACCGGCCGAATTTGCAGAGAAGGTTCAGAATAAGTAATATAGGCAAATGGTGAAGAAAAATTAATTAAAAAAAATTATTGTATTTTTTTATATGAGAGGGGGCAAACGAGCATACGGCTCACCTGATGGTAACTGACTACCGCCGCCCATGAACAACTGCAACAACAGGGGAATTGCATTGCAATTGAAGGTCCCTAAGTCGTATCGGTCCGGAAAAATTGCTGGTGGTATTCGATTCGATTGAATATGATACTTCAAAAAGGATATTAATGAGAATGAGTACATTTCAAATATCACTTGTTTCAAAATTATATCTTACATTAATTGTTAAATATTTACACGAATCATTTCGAGCCATTTTAAAACTTCCCACAACTCAGAAATTTGTGAAGCTATATATGAGGGAATACTAAGTTCAGCAGTGGGTTTTATAGAGACTGTAATGGATGGATGGGATAATACTTTAAACAAACCGCACCAATAACTTAGTCAACATTTAATTCTTAGCAATTAAATGTAAGACTTAACTTAAAATTAGAAAACAATAACTAATACTATATTGTTATCAATAATTATTATAATAATGTTAACAATCGCTAACAATAGACAAATTTAGTTGGATCTTTGTTATTTGTATTCCATCCATTTTATTTGTTAGAGATGCAATGATGTCATAGGTAATATCCCTCTTATATTAGCTCGTCGCAATAAGGAAACTGCACTTTAATTCTTTCGTAAGTGTTGATTCAGATATATATAAGGACAATCTATCATTTTACTACCATTCTAAGAGTATCCATTTAGTGAGAACAACAATATGAAATATATAATATCACTATCATTGTTGATGGCAGTCGCCATAATTTATGTCCATTGACAAGGAATACCAATAGGTGAGAAACTTTACCAATCTAAAAAAAAATTAGTTTATGCATCATAATTTTATTATGTGAGTACAGACAGGACGCACTTGTTAGGGGTTTTCATCTTCAGGTTCAGTAATTTGTAAGGTTTTTATTAAACTTTAAAAATGTAAATTAAATAAGATCTGTATAAAAGCGGTATATAAAGGTTTTATAATCTAAGTTTTAGAAATAGCTATCAAGCTATTTCGAATTTATTTTATGTGGTTAATTGTTTAACATACATTTGTAGCTATTAAAAAAGTCCCATGGGTTTCTTGCTGGTTCTTCCCAGGACAGAGGTTTTTTTTCGAACCAGTGGTAATTAAACAAAAGAGTGACTTTCAATAAGTATTATTTATAATCTATATTGAATAAAAATGTTTCTTTTTCTGTTTCTGTTTTAATGATAGGAAATAGTTGGCATAAGATGGAATGAAACGAAATGAAATATATTGGGACGATATGAGATGGAATGGAATGGAAGGGAATAGAATAGAATGACAAGTGGTTAAATTAAAAATTTTGTACAACTGACTTCAAAATAAATAAAATAATTTATTGTTGATTTTTCGAAAACCTGGGAAGTATACACTTTGAAACAAAAAAAGGATTTTCCAAACGGTTCAGGCGTCTTCGAGTAATCGGTGAACATACATAAAAAAAAGATTCCGACGAATTGAGAACCTCCTCCTCCTCCTTTGAAGTCGGTTAATAAAATACAATTAAGGAAATGGTGTAATGCAATTTATAAACCACATATGTAATTAACATGTTTTTTAATTTATTTTACAGCGAACTGCCCACCTGACGAGCACTCAGTTCTTTACTGTCCGCGAATGGCTGAGCCGACTTGCGACAACCTTACGGTACATAAGTTGCCAGTGGGGAAAGCCTGCGGTATACCTGACTGTTTTTGTAATACACCTACAGTTCGTGATACGAAGACTAAGAAATGCGTCAATAAGTTGGATTGCTCATAATGCACCATACTTTTGTAGAAAGGCTTATGGTTCGCCTCACCATTGGCTTTCTTATAAGGGCTACAACGCTTCCTCGAAATTATATAAAAACTAATAAGTAAAAAAAAAATATTTACCTAACTTTGTTTTAAATTTTATTTACGTTATGTTTAAGGTAATTGCCCTCGGCAATATGTTCTGACTATAAACACGTTCTTACCTTTATTACTCTAATATTTACGATGGTGAAAAATTGACCTGTGGTGTCGGCGTAAAAAGTCCATCATACCATTTTGTCCCGTGGTTGTGGTATGAGAAATGCCAGAAAAATCTTTTGGCTTACGACAGATGGCAGTATAAACATTTCGTTTAAATCAGACGTAAAATAATCAGACCGGCGACGGGCAGAAGTATTAAAGTTGCGAGACGTCTGGCATCGCGATCGTCAAGCCATGCGTGACGACTGAGGCATATCTAAAAGGGATTTACTGGAAGAGGCCCATGTCCAGCAGTGAACTATAATAGGGTGATGAAGAAAGAGATACATATTATTAGGCTTATTATGATAGGTGAATGCGAAATGTTTAACCTACGTTCGGAGTCATTTCGTTCTAGTCACAATAGTCTAGCTGTGAGATTACTAGTCTAATGCAAAATTTTTACTTGCTTTAAATTCGGCATGCCATTCTAGTGAACTTAGTATACTGTGCTCGCCCAAGGGGACACTTTCCAAATATCTTTGAGAACTATTCATAGTGCCGAACATAATAGTGCCGCAAGGGTCCCACACCCGAAGCCGTTGTATCAATTATGCGAGAGCAATCGTGCGTAGGATGTTTGTAACAAACACAGGGACAATTACTACGCATACATGATTACTATCACTACAGACCATCACAAGTCCACTGCTGAACAAACATTGCCGCAAAGTACGGTCTTGAGCCACCTGTATCCATCGATCACCTGCATCGCTTATCAGTTGGTCATTCCAAGCACCCGTTCAATAAGCCCAACACGGGTCTTGCAGGCGGTTCTTCGAGTTATATGGCTGGACCATTGCCACTTCAGTTTACCGATCCGTTGGGCTACGTCAATTACTCTTGATCTCCTGCGGATATTCTCGTTACAAAAGTAATTTTCTTTACTTTGTTAAAAATTAATTAGCTAGTATTCGCGTAAAATACATATGAAGTGTTGTAGGGTTGGGTGGTGGCAGTGATAGTGCACCCAATTGTGAGAGAGACGGATATGCTTTCTAAAATAGGTAAGACACACCACTTATTACGTTAGCTATTTAATTGTTATATCTATAACAAGTATAACAATGCGTCAACAAAATCTTACTCCGTTGAATACAGGAAGATACACGACAAAACTTTCTAAAACTCTCCTTTCTCTGAATATTCAACATTCCTTCAAGTAACTGAGACAATGTCGCCGCTGAAAGTTGTATTGTAACAAGGACCCTTGTATATTTTGTCTGAATATAGATATTTGTTTACTTTAAAGATACTTTATATCAATTATGAAAGACATAGATCGTCCTTATTTTCATTTATTTATTACAAATTATCAAAAGTTCATTTCTAAAAAAGGCCTCCCCGATAGATTGCCCCATAATACATATTGCCATAATTGCCACTGGTTCGCAACGCAGTTTTTTATATACAGTTGTAATATTAATGTACTGCTGCCCACCTCTGTATACAGTTACCCTTTGTTTCCTTTTACGACACCCATGGGATTACAATATGGGGCAGTGGATATTATTACACAGCCACTCCACTGCAAGTAGTATTAAAACAGACTTCAAAAAAAACTTGTGTGTGTACCTATGTACGCACGTAGGAAGTTATACTTCTTTAGCGTAACAAAACAAAAATAACTAAAAATTATATATGATATTGGTGACAATTAATTGACCGTTCCGTGGCGCAGTGGCTTAGCAATGAGTTGCAGCGCTAAGGGCCGCGGGTTCGATTCCCGCACGGAACAAGTATTTGTATGGCCTACAAATAATTGTTCTGGGTCTGGATGTTTGTACTTGTGAAATCTATGTTTTCTTTGATTGCCGAGATCGTGGTGAATCAGCACTTAAAATAGAATTTGACAATTTCGTTGGTGCCGGCGGGGATAGAGTCTGCGTTGCTTGCGTATTGTGTACTGTGTGATTTAGCTTAGCACCTCAGCTACTATGGCTGTTTAAGTAATAAACAACAGCTTATTAATCGCTGTCTAGTATTCCCGTATTATTCCTTGCATGTCGCAAGAGGCAACAGAGGAAAAAACAGGAGAGGGGACAGCAAATCTTAACCAAATATTAACCCCTTCTGCACATGGTTCACCCTTTTGAGAGACGAGGTTCTACAACAGCCGTAGTGATGGACTCCAATACAAGAAAATGGCGATAGGAGGGTAACTGCCCCAGCGATACAGGAGAAAATCCTAGTGTGGAGGTAACGTATTAAAAGAAAATTGTAATTAATTTTTATTCAGATTTTAAACTTTTATTTAATATCGTTTTCAAAATAAAAATACATCCATCACGTCCTTTGATGGGTAAATTTAACCTCTTTTATCTTTATAAACAAATAAATAAATATATTAACGATTTTACATCATTATGCTGATAATGCAAAACTGCGATACAATCTCCACACTTAAGTTTGTTTTACAAAACTCTTCCTCTCGTTCCTTTAATATATTGCAAAACATTTTTTTTTCTTATGTACATGGAAAGAAAATCACTTAATGCTAATATACTTTGAAGTGCAGAGAATTTTTATTATATATATATACACATTTATATATATATATATATATATATATATATATATATATATATATATATATATATATATATATAGGTCCGTACATATAAATGGCGTTTTGTACGGGAGGAATATAAAATCAATTTTTTTGTAAAATATATTTAATTAATCAAAGTATGCACCGTTGTTATCTATGCACTTTTGCCATCTCATAGGTAGTTCATTGATCCTTTACTAAAAAACATGGGGCGAGAATCAATAAACTCTTTGAAGGCGGTTTGGACTGCCGCATCGGAGTTGAATTTTTTCCTTGTAAGTTGTCCAAATTCCGGAAAAATGATAATCTGTTGGAGCAAGGTCCGCAGGTACGGTGGATGTCGCAGACATTCAATTGTAGCTCATCTAACTTAGTGGTTGTTTGTTGTGCAGTGTATGGTCTTGCGTTGTCGTGACAGCAGTGGCCTAGAGCGATTGACCAATCTCGGTTGTTTAGCAGCTAGTTCTTCCTTCATGGTTTGCATTTGCTGACAATAGATATCTGCCGTAATCGTTTGGCCAGATTTAAAGCTGTAGTGAACGACACCGGCGCTAGTCCACCAAACACAAGTAACTTATTCCGAGTCGATTTTCGTTTAGGGCAGGATTTGGCTGGGTCTCCAGGTTCAGCCATTGCGACGAGCGCTTCCGATTATCGTACAGTATCCACTTTTCATCACAAGTAATGATTCGATTTAAAATCCCTTCATTATTGTGTCGGTTGAGCAAAGTAACACAGCAGTCGACGCGTGTTTGCAAGTTCGATTCACTCAATTCATGAGGTACATCGTTCAAGTTTTTACTTTCCCGATTTGCTTCAAGTGGATTAATAAAGTTTTATCACTTACCCCGAAGCCTGCAGCTATCTCTGAAATGCTTTGTAATGGATCCTTTCCACAATAGCCTTTAATTCTTCATTTTCCACTTTGGTCTCCGGCCGTCCACGGGGTTGGTTCTGAAGGTCGAAATTTCCAGAACGAAAACATTGAAACCAAAACGTACGTGCTTTCATTTGCGACACCAGCGCCGTACACATCATTAATCCTTCAGCTGTTTCTGCAACACTGGTGCCACGGTAGAACTCGTACTCGTAAATATACCGATATTTCATGTTTTCCATTGTGCGGTAATAAGCGACGCCAAAGAATAAAATAATGAGAAAAACAAATGAATGACTGTTTTCAAAAGTCTAATGTACCAGCTAAATGAATTTATAAATTTGAATTAAATTCTGAACAAAGAGGAGATATTTCAGATCAAATTGTTCAGTACGACAAAACGCTAATTTCATATGTAAGGACCTAATATATATATATATATATATATATATATATATTGATTATTTAGACCCTTTACTTTCTTTTGAGCATGTCCATTTTTAAATTTTTCTTTGTCTGTTATTCTGTTTTTAATTTAGTTATTGTTTTTAACCTTTCCTTCTTTTTTGGTGTCACTTCAACACCACTGATTGATGTAGTATAAACAGATAAGCTAGGTACAGGTTCAATATCTCTGAACTGATATGTAGATGACTACGAGGAAGATGAAGATCAAACAAATTAAATAGACGAGGCAGACTTATTTCATATAACTTATGAAATGCAAGGGAAATCTAACATATAATCTAGTTTAACAATAACATATAGAAGAATAACTCAACTTCTATACAATTATTTTGTCTACACAATTCTTAATGTATGCAGTAGGATATTAAGAACATCATTTTATTGTTAAGAATGTAATACCAAATTTATGAACTATATATTTTGAAACCCCATTTTCAGTCAAATAGGTTACAGGTGTTTCATTATTTATTTCACTTTCTTTCAGAGAGGAATGTAAGATGATTTGAATTATCATACTACCTTAGATCGACCGCTCGCATCGGTATACCATTTAAACAGCCTATATTATAATCTCACAATATCAAAAAATCGTATGAAATACCTTTTACTAAATCGTTGTCATCCACCTGCAAACAATTGTTGCTCTAATATTATATACTCTTACAAACACGTTTTAAATGCCTTTTTTTATTACACTTTTGACAAAAATAATTTGCATATCGACATTTATCTTTAGTATGGTTCTTATATCCACAAACCAAGCAAGATATGTTTTGCTGTAGTTTGACGAACACAATTGTCTTGGGCTCGTAAAGTGAAAACAGGTTGCGCTGCCACTGATGATATGGCTAGTCCCTCATCTTGCAATGACCTTTGAACTGCAACTCGAGCACATCGCCAAGCTATCGATGTTTTCACTGACTTTTCTTTTCCTCGGCATTCCCAATCCTAGCACAAACTTGTCTCTTAATGCCGTCTCGGGTTCTATTTTAAAACCACAAAACTGTGCGAGATGACGAACTAGGGCCGCCCATTCAGTTAAGTCTTCGCCTGGTCTTTGTTCCGCTTTATTAAAACATATCTTTACGCAAACACACATTTCTTTGAGGAAAAGGTTGTCAATATTTTCAATAAAAGTCTTATTAAGACTTAGCTTAGTCTTCAAGTTTTAACGGAAAAACTAAATCGCGTACTAGGTGATATGTATCTTCTGATAATGATGTGAGCAAAAAAGATCTTCTCATATCTCCTGCTTTATCAGTGTCGTCATGATAGTCATTTGCCATACAGAACTGGACAAATCGTCTCTTAAAAATATCCCACTACTGCATGTGGTGATCAAATGTGAGGTTGTTGCCGAACAACACATTCCTTTATTTGACATTATTTATTTTAACTATTTCACTTTATTGCACTCAATAATGCGTGAATAAGGTCCTCGTCGCCAAATATTGTGTATTTGTGGGGTTTCGCCACTAAAACACAAATGAAATTTATATCTTATATTGAATGACAACACAACTGTCAGATCTTAATTTTTCATAAGCTCACATACTCCACATTCTACAATAATATAAATAAAACACGTGTTGTAGAGTATATTTGAATAACTAACTTAAATATAGTTATCAGTTCCCATGAAAACTTGAGAGACAATTATCCAATGAAGTTGTCGCTTTTAGGTGTCAGTGTGCGCATCATGTAACTTTATGGTGTCGTTTTAAGGTGTCGATGTGCGCGCGCACCATAAAATTCCCTCTCATAATTTTTCCCAAACGCCCCAAAATACTTTTTCTCTTTTAACTTCAAAAGGTTATCAATTCGACTGTTTGTTACTTTTAACTACTGATCGATACTCAACAGTATGCGAGCAACCTGGCTTCGATCGGTTAAATACAAAAAAAAAAGATTATACATACAATAACATTAAATTAACAAGCCCAAGGATAACTTAAGTCTGTTACTTATCAAAAAATACATAAGTTAGTCGTTCACTGTTCTATTATAACCTGGTATCATTTGTTAAAATGCTAAAACAATTCTATAATTTTATTTTTCACAATAAGATAATAGAATAGGTTTTATTTTTATAAGATCTATCATCATCAACATCATTACAGTCCTACACAACTCCGCTGCTGAAAATCGAACTTCCCAAGGAATGACGAAAAGCATGGTTCTGAGTCAACTGCATCCATCGACTTAATGCATAACTTAAATCAGTGGAGAGCCGCCCTAAACTTCGTTAATCTTCGGTACGAGGTTGCCACTCAAAAACCTTTCTTTCCCATGGGTTGTCAATACTTTGGGCTATATGGCTGGCCCATTACCATTTCAGACCTACATCATGCACGAACTTATACCAAACGAGAAAGATATAAGGCAGTCACGTACGCATTTCTTTCTTACAGCCTGTTAAAGTTTACTCCCCAACGGACACACCTAAAACCATGTTGTTTTTTGTAAATGATTTTAGGTGCATATGTGTTCCGGCACCGTAGCCAGGAATTTTCGAGTCATTACGAATCGTCTCGCACGCAGACTCGTCGACTTCAGCCTCCCGAACAAGCCGGTTTCCGAAAAGGCTTTAGCACCATAGACCACATACATACCCTTCGGCAAATTGTACAGAAGTCCGGGAGTACAATTTGCCACTATGTCTGGCGTATGTGGACTATGAAAGCCTTGATTCCGTCGAAATTTGGGCGGTGCTGCAGTCCCTAGCGGTGCCAAGTTTACTGTCGGTATATCGAAGTGCTGAAGTGCTTGTACAGTAGGGCTACGATGGCTATCCGAGTACAGAACCAGAGTACGAAACCTATCCAACTGCAGAGAGGTGTAAGACAGGGTGACGTTATATCCCCGAAACTCTTCACCGCTGCATTGGAAGACGTTTTCAAGCTACTGGACTGGAAAGGATACGGTATTAACATCAATGGCGAGTACATCACTCACCTTCGATTTGCCGACGATATAGTCCTTATGGCAAAATCGCTAGAGGACTTAAGCACTATGCTCAATGACCTCAATAGTGCCTCCCAACGGATAGGTCTTAAGATGAACATGGACAAAACAAAGATCATGTGTAACGTCCATGTCACACCTATGCCGGTAGTTGTTGAGAGCACTAAGCTCGAAGTTGTTGACAGAGTATGTTTACCTGGGACAAATAGTCCGACTAGGTAAGTCCAACTTCGACCGAGAGGTCAATCGACGGATTCAACTCAGCTGGGCAGCGTTAACAGCGTAAGACATGCAGGAAGTCGATGGATGCAGGTGGCTCAGGACCGTGCTGTGGCATTCCTTGGGGAGCCTATGTTCAGCAGTGGACCTGTGAAGGATGTAATGATGATAATGATGATGGGTTCCAGGTGCGTGTTTTACAATTATTTGAACATTATTTCGGCTTAGTTTCGGCGTCACTTGAAATGTTCGCAGCGCTTCGTCTCTCTTACCTTTCTTTGTTGGTCTGAACGTACCAAATATAAAAATAAATAACAAAAATATAGGCAAAAAACCACACTACAGAATATATCGGGTGGTCTTTATTTCAATTTATTGTAAATTATTTATTCCTATAATATGAATACCTATAGCTGTAGACTAAAAGTTATAAATTTCTTCCAACTGTGACATTAGTTGGGATCCTTTAAATTGTGTTATTTGTAACTAGCGTTCGCCCCGGCTTCGCACGGTTGATTTTTGGACCTCGACAACAACGCCACCTACCGGTTGCAATTGTGAATCTGAACTATACTCTAATCAACTTTTTCACACACACAAAATTTCATCAAAATCGGTGCAGCCGCTTAGGAGGGGTTCAGTCACATACACACGGACAGAAGAATTATGTAATATAAAATATACATATTTTAAACATATAAACCTATCTCTTAAATTATTCTGTCAACTGATGAAAACCGTATCAAAATCTATTGCGTAGTTTAAAACATGTAAACGTACAGACGTCGGGAAGCGACTTTGTTTTATACTATGTAGAGAAGTGAAGAGATCATAAATAGCTTTGTAATTTTATAGCTGTCCTTTGAATTTCACAAAGCGATCTGCGAATATATTTGTTCATAAAAAATTAATTCCAACATAGACCTTTCCCAACAGATTGTTGATAAGGTGATAAGGGTGTAATTGCCACAGTCGCCATTCTTGGCAGGTAGATTGGCAACCGCATTATTTTATTATTTTGAGTAGTTATCACGAAGATGTTGCTGCTCATATCCTGTTTCATTTCCCTCTGTCGTCAACCACGGGTTAGTGAATATTCTTACACCGCCACTGTTGTTAGTGAAATAATCCTAGCCAAAAAGTTAAAGTATTTTAAGTATTAAACAAAACTCAGAAATGTTCATCACTAATTTTAATTTTACTCAAGGGTAGTTATCATTTAGAATACTAGTAGCTGAAGTGATTTTTCAACCGACTTCAAAAAAAGGAGGAGGTTCTCAATTCGACTGTATTTTTTTATGTGTATTATACCTCAGAACTTTTTTGGTGATTCTTTTTATTTAAAAGCTGGTGCCTCTCATGCGGTCCCTTATAAATTTGATCAAGATCTGACCAGTACTTTTTGAGCTATCTTTAATAATGCGTATTTATATTGAAGTCGGTTTTACAATATTTTTTATTTTACCACTTGTTATGCTGTTGGTTACTATGCGAACAATGTAGGGCAGGGCAGGGCAAATACACATTCCCAGAAGTACCACGGCTATCCGTTGGTAGAACTGCACCTTACTTGTATCGTAATTTACACAGTCACTTATATTCATAATTTATATGTTGTGTCTGAATATAGTCACGTATATTAATTATTTATTTCACTGCAGTTTAACCAATTACGTTAATTTTATGTTTATAAAACTAAAATGAGATACATATTTGTACCTATGTTAATCTTCGTTAATACTCTTTGTGTGTTGGACAAGGAACACCAACTGGTGAGATATTAAATTACAATTCGAAATTTACTTTGTTGTTCTCGAGTGACATCACCAAGTATAAAATATATTTTTTACGGTTCTTATTTGATAAACGAACAGAACATACGGTCTACCTGACAGTAAGTGACAACTGCAGTCGATGGACACCATCGAAAAGAGAAAGTTGTTACCTCCGAGGGCTAAGATGGAATGTCTCACAGCTTGTACTGTATTATATGCAAGCACAGCTATTTGGCGGCGAATAGGTAAGAGCGTGTTAACTACCCAGATGTACTCCTAGACGGAACAGGAGTCATACCACCTGGTATAAATAGAATGAATATGCCATGCAGTGGTGACGCAATAAACTAACATAAACGACTGAGGAAAGGGAGGAGGCCTGCTAAATCGTGTGGCATCCTATGGATGGCGGTAAAGTCATCTCGCTTATAACCCACAAGTTAAATACCTAGAAGAATGATACAGAAATAAAAAATAGCGTTTTATAGAAATTCATATTTTAGCGCTTTTATAGCCGAACAGCGCTTTGTCAGGCATATCATTTGCAAATGACCACTCGGCCATAAAATCGCAAACACACTGTTGGTAATTACTTCATCATCATCATTATCATCACTATCATTACAGCCCATCACAAGTGCACTGCGAAACATAGGCCTGTCCCAAGGAATGCCACAAAGAGCAGTCCTGGGTCACTTGCAACCATCGGCTTCCTACACTCTTACCAGGTCGTCACTCCATCTAGTTTTGGGACACACTACACTTTGCTTTTCTTGAGAACCTTTCTTCCCCGTGTTGTCGATTATTTAAGCTATATGGTCAGGCTATTGTCAATTCAGCTTACACTTCATAGCTCACTAAGTTATCATTTTTTAATGATCAATTATGATGATATTGACGATGACAACTTTGTCTCTTACAGCGAAATGTCCACCCAATAGTCAAGAATGGCTGAACCGTCATGTGAAACCCTACTATTCACAACCTGCCCAGTGGAGAGCCGAAGGCCTGTGGAATATCTGATTGCTTTTGCAATCGACCAACCGTCCGTGACACAAGAACCAAGCGATGCATCAAATTATATGACTGTTCAAATTGCATAGATGGATAAATAGTATGCAAAATATTATATTATATAATGAACGACACTTTTTCGTACGGCTTTCTTTGTACATTCGCGTTTTTCTTACAGAATTTTTCTTCATCGGAGACTACGATGTGGTGTCGATTTATGCGAAATCATCTTTTCTTATATGATATTATACAATTAGTTTTATTCAATACTAGCGGTCCGCCCCGGCTTCGCTCGGGTGATTTCTATATATTAACAACAGCGCCTATCGGGTACAATTGTGAATCAAAACCCTTCTCGAATCAACTCAATAACACACACACAAAAAATCTCATCAAAATCGGTCCAGCCGTTTAGGAGGAGTTCAGTCACATACACGCGGACAGTAGAATTATATAATATAAATACAAAGATATTTAGAATATAATATAGGATAAATGAGAATGTCCCGCGACCAATGCTGATTAATTATTAATGCAAAAATATCCTATACCTATTCGATCCGTCCCGGCTTGATATCTGGATATCACTGAATATCACGGGTGATATCTGGATATCAACAATAGCGACCTACCGGCTCCAATCGTGAATACAAACCATTTAGGGACCCATTCAAACACATACAAAAAGAATATTCTGGCCAAGTTTTATACCTATAAAAGCTATACTTTGAAAATGTGATTTTTTTAAAATTAACGCCCCCAAAATCTTAACTGACCTCTACTCGGCGAAAGGAACATTCCTACCAAATTTCAAGTCTCTACGCCTTATGGTTCCAGATATATCGTGATGAGTCAATACAAAATGTGATTTTTTTTAATTAAGCCCCCGCAGCCCCCTTGCCGGTGGAATTTTGTAATTCATTTTCGGCCATACATATGGGGGATCAAATTTGTAGCATTTTGACTATCACGTCCTGCCAGGAAGTTATCGAGTTCCTAGTCACACTGTAGAAATGCTATTTTAGTATTACCGTTATAAATTATAAATGAAAATAATAGGTAATTTAGTACGCGGAATAACAGATCGGTTTTAATGAGTCTTCGCTTAAAGATGCTGGTTTTAATGAACGCTAATAGTACCTACTGAGAAATGTTAAACTTCCAGTTGATTGCTTCGAAATACTTTGCAACGAAGTAAAATCAAATCTATAGAGTTTAGCTTGTTTTTCTACATTTGAAATTGTTTAAGTAATAATAACAACCACTAAACAGTTTTCAGATTCTGTTTGCATTTTTTCCTTACATTATGGGTATATCTTAAAGCATACTGGCTTATTTAACTAAAAACTAATCACTCTTACCTTGAAGACACCCACATCGTAATCGAACGGACAGACAGATCCTGCCAAATTATTTCAATCTTTTGCTGTAAGCGTTTTGTTTGAATGCCTGGTATGCCAAAATTAAAGGGTAAACCTTCCGCATTCCGCTATTTGCGCCCAGAGGGAGAGAAAGTTTCCCTTTGACTTATTACAAGCCAGTGCTTGACCATAATCCCACCAGTATTGTCACTACTTAAGTGATGAACCCCATAGATGGTAAATTGTACTGTCTTAGCGTAACAAAGCGTAGTGAGAGGGAGGTACAAAATAATGTTTATGAAATATGAAATGAAAAGTTATTAAAATTATATTAAAATGTTGTTTATAACTGAACAATGGCAATAAAGAAGACAAAATAAGATGAATTTGTATATTAAAATTACTTAAGAAGTTAATAACTTAACTGAAAGAACTGTTCCGCAGCTCTACTCTGTTCAACGTTTAAAGTGCTGAGTGGTACATCGACAAAACGTAACATATAGGTAATAGCAAAAATAAATACACTACTCGCATTGTCCATAACCATGTGATAGCGGAGAAGGAGAATCCATCGGCCTATTTCGTCCCGTGAGTGTCGTCAAAGGCGACACTGGGAAATACCAGAAAAATCTTATGGCTTCCGATAGATGGCGCTATAAACAACTCGTTTACACCAAGTATATTATATTATGCCCAGACAGGCGACGGGACAAGTCAAATGTGGAAGATGTATGGTACTGCATTCGCCAATCCGTCTGCCAAACGTGACGATTAAGATAAATCCTTTCAGGCAAAGACTTACTGGCTGATAAAAAAAGTAAAGGAAGATACTGAAATCTTTCACAAACTATGACACCCACTGGAAGAGACTGATGAAGTTATAGATTTTAAATTTGAAAAGAAATTGAATATTGAAATTATAATTTTTTAAATCAAAGCGCTTAACTACTATCCCACCTAATAGTAAGTGGTGGTGTAGCCGAAGATGGCAAAGCGCACTGAGTAGCTTAAAAAGCTTATTCACTTTTGCCTTGAAGACCACTCTTAACTTATTCCACTCCTTTGCTGTTCGCATAACGATGTAGCAAACCGTTTGGTGGAAAATATCCGAGTGAAAGTAATAAATAAATATATAATTATTTGCATAATACATGATACGAATAGATACTATTCATCGGTAATATGAAATAATGATATCACTGTAAATTCCGACCACAGTTAAACCTTCCAAATAATAAATAAAATTATCACCTGAGCAGGAAATATAAAAGTCCATTGTATCGTACTATAAACAAGTGTGCGTAGTAACACACTATCAACGTGTCCCAAAATAACCGTCTCCGATGTAATACTTATGCGATAAAGCGACTTCAGAATGCAGGGTCAGATATGGGCACAATGAAAACACAACCACATACGAAAATTAAAAATCGTGTTTTGCACAAATATTTGATTTAGCGTGTATTCGAATCCACAACTCCCAGTGAAGAAGGTATTATTGCGAGCCTCACAACCTGAGGGAGTGCTCTACTCTCGATATGTGGCCATACCTCAATTTCGCTACATAAAATCGTTCTTATACTTTCAGCTAGACATCAAATCCATATTATTATTCACGTTACAATAACTTTTGATTCACTTTAAATTACATAACAAAAAATGTAATTGAAAAAATATATGGACTGCCGTCCGTTGGTCTGTGCGTCGATGAGTCTTCTCGCTTAATAGAAATGTAACCAATAGATTGAGATATAAGTATAGTATTAAATAAGATTCCATGTATTCTAAGGAGTATCCCTATTGATTTTTGTATTGAACTCAACACCGCTTAAAAGTTATTTATTTAAAAAAAAATAACGCTCGTGAGGCGTGCACTTTTGGATTTTCCAAACTTTTATAATAATACAGCCAAGTTATTTTTACCACAAGGTCGTTAAAATACATGTCCATGTAACACTTCTTAATTTAATGTGAAATTAGAACTTATATTTCCTTACAGCCATGTTTGTTATTTTCTAAGAATGTTCGTGTCGATTTTCTAGATCTTTCATTTAACATAGCGTCTTTGAGGTAAACACGTGTCCCTTGACACGTCGACCCGTGTTATTATTAACACGTAATACACACAAAGACGTTTTTGGTTTGGTTGCTATTCATACTTTCAGGCGTTATTATTTGCAGGTAAGCGAAAAATAATGAAACTATTTGGTGGCGTTTTACATTTAATTACATATGGCCTAACATCCAGACCTGGAACAATTCATTTATTATACATTCATCAGTCATTACAACCTGTTACAAGTCCACTGTTAAACAGACTTCCTGCATAAATTTTTCATAGTGGGGTTTGCTATCGTCGCCATGCTACTAGGCAGGCGGAAAACAAGGTGTGGCTTTTATCAATAATGCATTAAATTAATTGGCCTCTATGTCACCTTTAAAATGAAGCCCTAAACCCCTAAAGTGGTCTCAATAAAGTGAATATTATTAGTATAGTTGTAGCACGAATGGGTTGGCTCGACCGGGGAAGGACCACGCTCCCACAGAATAACAGCATAAAATAGCAGCTTAACACTGCTGTGTTTCGTATGGTGAGTGTAGAGAACCGGAGACCCTTTTTACTGGAAAAGAGGCATTCCATCTTAGTCCTCCCGGGTGACAACGCATCTGCATTTTGATTCTTTATTGAGGATAGATGTAGATGTCTATGGGTCACAGCAACCACTTACCATCAGGTGGACTGTGTGCTCGTTTGTCACCCTATCCTATAAAAAAAGCCAATATTTAGTGATTTCAAAGCCATATTCTTGGTCGTTAAGTTAAAAGTCAACGTCTCGGTTTTGTTTATAAAACATATGTTTTTGTTTCTTACTTTGCTTGATTTTTAATTTTATTGATTCAAAATAACCCTTGGGTTGATCATTGCTATGCTAAGAGACGATGGTTAATGAAGAATTATTTTAATTATCAAACATATTGTGCAAGCTTTCCCTGTCCATTAACAAAAAATGGTTTTTGATTATTATTTTTATGGGGGGTATCTATATAGTTTTCTCATCTGGTTAGCCTATATAAATATATAAATGTAAATGAAAATTATAACTATACATAAATATCAATAAAATAAAATAAGTACATAAAAATACATGAATAAATAAAAATCCAACCAGATGGAAGCCCTCGGCAGAGAAGACCAAACGGCTGAGGGTTACGAAGAAAGGAAAAGAATCCCGCGGACGATGCGGGCGGTATCGAGGAGCACCGCCTTCTGCATTTGATTCCGGAGCGGTCCGTCACGGAGTCCCAGTTGCCTCAGATGACCTGAGAGGCTGACTGGGATTAGTCCGTTCGCAGAAACGACCACAGGAATAATTTCGGTCGGCAGACCATCCCACATGTCGATCACCTCGTGAGCCAGGTCCAGATATTTTGTCTGCTTATCTGTTTCGGCTTTCACGAGGTTCTCGTCATAAGGAATGGTAATGTCGACCAAAAATATCCTTGACTGTGCATCAGCACAATATCAGGCTTATTTGCAAGAATAGTCCCGTCTGTGATGATGGCCCGGTCCCAGTATAACCTAGAGCGGTCGTTTTCGAGCACGGCTTCCGAAATTACTTATAATAAGGTAGTTTCCGAACCAAGAGACCGTATTTCAGAGCGAGCTCCTGGTGTAGAATCCTGGCTACTAGGTTGTGCCTGTGCAAGTACTCAGAGTTAGAAAGCGCCGAACAACCAGAGATGACATGCCTAAGTGACTCACTGGGATGGCGACAAGCTCGACAGATGTTGACGGTGCCATCCTTTAGGATGTATCTCCGATAGTTGTTCGTCTTAATAACCTGATCCTGTATTGCACAGACAAACCCTCGTTTTCCCAAAGATGTAGCCAGTGGAGGGAGGCAACTGTGTCTACGAAATGCTCATGAAGAGCAGAACCTCAGTTGACGGCCTCCCCGGTCGGAAATGCACTGTACTGCTGGATCTTGCGATTGTTCGTTGGCTAAGTATAGAGGGGTTAGCCCTTTATCACACGAAATGACGTCCCTGTAGAATGGATCATCCGATTTCGTCAGGAAGTAATTACGGAGGCTGCACACTTCGCGATTATGTATGGTGAGAGCGCTTAAAAAGCCACGCCCACCATGTTTCCGCGGCAAGTACAGTCTCATTACTGACGATGCATCATGTGGGACGTCATAATGGTGCGGACTATTCTATCCAGTGCGTTCAGTTCGGTCTGAGTCCACCTGAGTATGCCGAAGGTATACATGAGAACAGGCATGATCCAACCGTTATATGCGTGTGTCTTATTAACGCCCGACAAAAGACTGTTAAGCAATTTTGTCAAGCGTGCATAAAACACATCGCAAACTGACTGTTTTATGTCTGCCTCATCGATACCTATGTTCTGTGACATACCCAGGTATCGATTTGTTTCAGCCTCGGATAGGGTATGGCGTAGGTAAGTCTATGCTCTCAGAGTTAGCAACCCTACCCTTTTCGACATGGAGGACCGCACACTTATTCGTCCCCAGCTCCATTCTAATAGAATTGCTAAAATCACAAGTGATGTTTAGCAATTCCATAAGATGGGAGCGACTAGAGGCGAATAACTTGAGATCATCCATATAGAAAAGGTGGGTCACTTTTGTACCTCCTTTCCGAAGCTGAAATCCCCTCCCGGAACCCTCCAGTAAGGTACTGAGAGGGTTCAGAGAGAGGCAGAACCAGATTGGACTCAAACAATCGCCCTGGAAAATACCCCTTCTTATCCTTATGTGGTTCTCCGCAGCCGTCATCTGCTCACCTAGATAACAAAGGATTGTACTCCACTGCTCCATACACTGCCCGAGTCTCTAACTATACAGTCAACCTTGTACAGCTGAGGACCCTCTTCAGCCTTGTATGAGGCACCGAATCGAACGCTTTTATAGTCTATCCGTTCTTTTTGTCAAGATAAATGCAAGACAAGTAAGAAAAATAGAACGTTACGTAAAACCTATGAAAGAGTAAATTGTCTTTGACAGCACCAACTGTGCTGGAAAAATATTTAAATTTTGTGTCCAATTTTTCTGCAATTTTATATTGATTGCTTTACGTTGGTTTAATAAAAAAATTGCCATTTGACCAAAGCTGGATGGAGACGTAGGAGCTTCTCCATCATTGTGTTCAGTTCTTCACAGTACACATCTGCAGTAATGCTTATCCCGTTTGGTAAGAATCTGTAATGAATCACACCGGCGCTAGACCACAACATAATCCATTTTTCGTCGCAGGTAACAATGCGTTTCAAAATTCCTTCGTTTGTATGCCTGTTGAGCAGTGCAAGGCACGTCTCGACGCCTACTTCAAGCTGTAGATCATTGAGTTCGTGGGGCACCCATTTGTCAAGCTTTATTACCTTGCCGATTTGACGCTAATGGACCAATATTGTTTTGATGCTAACGTCGAAAACTGCTGGTAATTCAGCCGTAGATTCAGTATCATCAGCTTCCACAAGCGCCTTTAATTTGTCATTGACGACTAAAGTTTACGGGTTCATTTTTCAGGTTGAAATTTCCAAATAGGAAGCGGGCAAATCAATAACAGATGGTGCGTTCGTTTGTAGTATTCGCTCCGTAAACGTCGTTGATGCCGCTTGTACCGCGTTGCTGCCACGACGCTACTCATATTACATAATTATTAATTATTCGAATTTTTTACGTATCCACGATGACGAAAAAGATTCGAATGCAATGAAAACATAACGCTAATCAATTAAACAATTGACTAATTTTGAGAAAGAATTCCATGTTATTAAAATAAAATTAATTTGAAATAAGAATTCTTAGCCAAATAAAATTTATTTAAAAAGTGAAATATACAAATACGTCTTACTGCCGAGCACAGACTTTCTCTCATTTGCAGAGGGTTTTATGGAAAGGAAGTACTTGCTGCGTAGCCCCAATGCAGGTCTTGATCCGTGTCTTCTCTTTTTTACCACGGAAATGGAAACAGTGCAAGTACTACGACACAGTGCTAATAGTCCACCGCAGTTTTCTTTTATAGAATAAGGGTGACAAACGAGTACATAGTTACAACTTATGGTAAATGGATGCTATGGCCCATAGACATCTATCCTCCATTGAATCAAAATGCAGATGCATTGTCGCCCCTAAGGACTAAAATGGAATGCCTCGTTACCAGTAAAAGAGAGGTCTTCAGTTCTTAACAATTACCATACGAAACACTGCAGCATTATTCTGCTGTTTCACGCTGGTATTATCTGAAAGTGTGGTCATACCCAGGTTGAGCTGACCCTTTCGTGCTGCAGCTATGTATAGCTGTAGCGAGACTCTACCACGTAAGTTGACGGTATTTAACTTAACTCATTATAGCGGTGCTTGTATCGGGGATAGTTCTCAGGTTACTCAAGACAATTAATGCGTTCACTGGATCCCTAAGCTACCTGTCCCTTTATGTCCAATTATTTCAGTATACAGTGTACTGCATAAAAATCTGTTTATGTTATTGTTTTGGTCCTTTTATTGTTTATGTAATAATTACAAATTTTAATTAACTTACAATCGGTTGAACAAAATAATGGCGAACACTTTTCTGTTCTCAATAAATATTTTAATTATATATATTTGTTGCTAACTGTAACCGTATTTTGTAAGTGACGATGTGAGAATATGTAATAGGAACCCAATATTGTGCCCTGGGCGTTGTAGCGCAAGAGGAGACAGAGGGAAACAAACCGGAGTTGGGCAGGAACTTCTACAGGATGCTAGCAGGCTGTTATGAATGACAATAAAAACTAATTTGATTTACATTTTATAAAATTTAATTTTTTTTGATAGTCAATTTTCAAAGTTCTTTTACTGTTTAAAACTCTCATCTTCCTTCAAAATCCCAATAATTCCGAGAAACAAATATTTTAAATGTTTAAGAAACAGAAAAGATTCAAATCACCGTCGAAAATGAACAAATTGTAATCAGAAATAGTCCTATTACTGAAACGCATTAGCATAAGAATAATTATGTTAGGAGATAATACAGGAAACCAGCCCTTGGTACAAGGGCTATTTTAGTAAATAATTCGCTCTAAATATTGATTTAATTAAAATACAATTCCATGAAAACTGAAGAACTGAAAGTTTTTGATATTAAATGCGTATGTATAACTGAAAAATTAGTTATTAAAATTAGCTTAGTCGTCTAGGTGAGTTAGATGTATATGGACCACAGCACTACTTGTTTGTTTTTTCTTTGCTTGATTGTCGCCCTTAAAAAAAAACTCATTCATATATAACTAACTCTTGTGATATTTATAAGTATGGTAGTCTAAGAAATCCATACTAATATTATAAATGCGAAAGTGTGTTTGTTTGTTTGTTTGTCCTTCTTTCACGTCGCAACAGAGCGTCGGCATGGCATGATTATTTGTATGGGGATAGTTCGGTGGCTGTAGAGTGACATAGGCTACTTTTTTCAGCGGAAAAACATATCATTCCCGTGGGAAAATCGAATATGTTGCAAAATTTAATTCAGATAGGTGGTGCCACCGTGATTCTACAAGACGGACGACGGTACGATGGACGAACACAGAAGGTCAGAATATCTGGATTATTATGTCTTTTTACCAAAATTAAGATAAAATGTATGGATCTGTATTTTCCACGCAGGACCGGGAAGAGAGCGATAAAAACATAAAATTCACCAGCTGATTTTCTTCAAACGTTTTGGTGCATCGTAATTCACAGAATAGGCGATAACCTCGCAGACGATATTAAGTAATCCGTTGATGCTCTGCCACCCCGCAAGGGTTACAGGCGTGATTATAAGTATGGATCAGAAATACTATCACCATCTGTCACGCTTTCACCCTTAACTATTACTTAACAATGGTAGAAACAGTTCTTAGTAAGCCTTATTAATAAGCCTTAGTAATATTTATTGAACGGAAATGAATACAGTTCTTATATGTGTTATGAATGAATCGGTATTACAATAAGAAAAATTGTGCAAAATTATAAGAAAATATTTTTTGAGAGTTCTTATTAACTAACGTATACATAGTTTAAATTGATTCCGCTAGATGTGGTTACTAGGTTTTTAAAACGCGGTAACGAAATGTTTCTTGACATGTACTTAACTCCCGCCGTTGAGCCGCGCGTCAACTTATAGTGCATACGGTACCTATACGCTTAAATTGTTTCTATTTCGTAGCTTATTCGACTACCTGCTTTCGATTTCGGTTGTTTGCTATTTGCTTTGTGATTTGGTTAAGGTTGAATGGATTTATATTGGCTTTCATTTTCGGATTTGTGTATTTTTTTAGATCGGTTTTGTTGATTTGGTTGGTATTCCTTTATACATATTTAGACTCTGGCTTTGATTTTGGATTTTGTTTATTTAGAATCGTGAATTGGTTTTCGTTGTTTTAGGTTGTTTAACAATATTTCAAAGGAATATTAATAGTATAGATAGTGTATACGGTACTTATACACTTACTTCTTTTTTCGTTGGTTATATTTATATCGACTACTGCTTTCGATTTCTGTTTTCTGCGATGTATTTTGTGATTTGGTTTAAGTTGATTCGATTTTTTTTGGCTATCGTTTTCGGATTCGTTTTGTGTCTTGAATTGGTTTTGTTGTTTTGATTTAAAAAAATATTTAAAAGGAATATTTATTCCTTTTAGATATTTTGGATTTGCTTTTAAAAAAAAAATTTAAAAGGAAATTTAAGTCCTTTTAGGTATTTTAACGTTTTTTTATAAATAGGTTTTTTCTTACTTCATAATGCCTCGCAAACGTAAGTCCAGCCTTTCAAGAGTATCTTCTCAAAGACAAGCGAAAAGATTAGCTCGATCGCTAGAATCTTTAGAAGATGCTGAACTGAGAACAAGAACAAGCAGAGCGTCAGGCTGCTTTAGAGCATCTGAGACACTTTCTCAACGTCAGCAAAGGCGTCTTGAACAGACAGAGCGTCAGGCTGCTTTAAGAGCTTCTGAAACACCTTCTCAAAGTCAGGAAAGGCGTCTTGAACAGGCAGAGCGTCAAGCTACTTTAAGAGCTTCTGAAACACCTTCTCAAAGTCAGCGAAGGCGTCTTGAACAGGCAGAGCGTCAAGCTACTTTAAGAGCTTCTGAAACACCTTCTCAAAGTCAGCGAAGGCGTCTTGAACAGGCAGAGCGTCAAGCTACTTTAAGAGCTACTGAAACACCTGCTCAAAGTCAGCAAAGGCGTCTTGAACAGGCAGAGCGTCAAGCTACTTTAAGAGCTACTGAAACACCTGATCAAAGTCAGCAAAGGCGTCTTGAACAGGCAGAGCGTCAATCTACTTTAAAAGCTACTGAAACACCTGCTCAAAGTCAGCAAAGGCTATTCGAACAAGCGGAACGTCAGGCCGCCTTAAGAGCCGCGGAAACACCTGATGAAACTCAACACAGACTCATTGAGCAAGTTGAACGTCAATCTACTATAATCGCATCTGAAACACCAGAACAGACACAGGCGCGAAGAGATGCAAATGCACAGCTGCAAGCTGAACGTCGACAAAATTTTCGAAGAAACAATTGGTCGGTTTTTAATGACGCAGCATTCAATTATGATCCGTTGATTGATTATAAAAATCACAGGTTAGTTGTTATCGGACTGATGGACAAGGCGTGTCGATTTTGCAGCGCTTTAAAATGGAAAGATGAGACCGCAGGCATGTGCTGTTCCAATGGCAAAGTATCTCTTCCGTTACTTGGGGAAACAGAAGAACCTTTGAAAACTTTCTTTTTATATGATGCTAATGAGTCACGGCGCTTTTTAAACAGGATCCGGAAATATAACTCATGCTTTCAAATGACGTTCTTCGGAGTTGACCGGGAAATAATAATGCCGGGATTTTCACCTACATTTACGGTGCAAGGGCAAATTTATCATAGAATAGGTTCACTTTTTCCAGCTGAAAACGAACAGCATAAATTTTACAAGTATATTTTATGGGTGACGAAGAAATTGAGGTAGACCGTCGCTGCCAATTTATCCAGGGAGTTGAGAGAGACACAGTGTTCAAAATTCAAAGATTCTTGCATGAACGTAACATTTTAGTCAAAACATTTAAAACTGCTTTAGAAAACCTACCTGAAGAGGATTATAAAGTCGTCATTCACGCAGATCGGACCTCTCGAGGAGAGCATGAAGGGCGCTACAATGCACCTTTGATAAACGAAATAGCAGCCGTAATTAGTGGTGATCAATTTTCTTCACGAGACATTGTTTTGCGAGCACGTGATGATACGTTGCAACGGGTAGCCGATACACACAAGTTTTATGACGCTCTGCAATACCCATTGATTTATTGCATAATATTATTTAAGCGAAGTTCAAACCTCTTGGGTATGAAAAAAATGTATGAATGTATGGGTGACCAATAATTTTACAATAATGTCGATTTTGTGTAGATTTTATAGTGGTATAATTCATAAATGTATCTTCCATAAATAGTGACTTATTGCCATTAATGTAGAAAAGAAGAAAATTTGACTAAGTAACAAAATTTGTAATATGGGAACATTTTTTAAATTGAATTGTCTCTGATCATTGGGAATTAATAAAAACACATCAGTAGTTGATCATACATGAAAACAGCTATTTTTAAACAAATTGAAACCAAATTAAGTATTAGAAATTAACTTATTTAAATGTAATAAAATAACCAATTTAAATGTTAAAATGGTTACTTTACTAGCGTGAAATGGGTCGTGTGACCTTCATATTTACTACCTGTCTTTTGTGTTATATTAGACAAAGAGGGGTCTGAATTGGGTGAGAGAAGAGCTAAATGTAAAAGAGAACTTAGTGCGTCACTCGACTTGCTCGACTTCGCATGTATTTATTTTGTCTCCGTTTGCAATTATTTAAATCATTGTTAAAACGACCACTTGGCTATTTTACCGGACTATTCGTTTTGCTTACTGATTTGGACTTGTTTTGCGTTTGGTGACATTTGCGACGATTTGGCTTGTTTCTGGACTAAACTGGACTTTTGTGTATCTATCAAAATGCCACGTCATCAGTACACGGCACAAGAATATGCAAACATGCATTTTATTTATGGAGAATGCAGAGGCAACGCAAATGCCCGCAGCTCTTTATGGGAGGGTACTAATGCGCGCCACCACTACCGCGTATTTATAAGAGTCCACGGTTGTTACTCCGAAGGAAGAATGCCGGGTAGTGGTGTCGGTGGTGCTAGCGCTGGAATAATCGCTCGTCCTGATGTAGAAGATGTGGTGCTTGAGGAGATTGAAAACGATCCTTCAACCTCTACTCGAGCAATAGCTCGACGCACAGGTATTGGAAAATCGACCGTACACGATATTTTAAAGAAAAACGAAAAACGAAAACGAAGGTTGGAACCCTTACCACGTCACACGCGTGCAAACTCTCCAACCAAGAGATTATCTCTCAAGAGTGCGTTTTTGCCGGCAAATGCTGGCAAAGATGGAAGAATACCCGCAATTTTTTAATAAAATTTTGTGGAGCGATGAGTCAACGCTTAAAAGAGACGGTTACTTAAATTTACACTATTTACATAGTTGGGAACTAGAAAATCCCCATCTTATGCGTGAAGACAAGTCGCAATACCAATTTAAAATAAATTATTGGACCGGAATATTAAATGGTATGATAATTGGCCCATTTGAATTACCGGGGAATTTAACGAGGCAAAGTTATTTGGAGTTCCCAAGGAGCTGAGGGAATCGTATTGGCTGCAAAATGACAGTTGTCCTGCGCATTATGCTGTTCCGGTTCGTGCATATTTAAATAGCAGATACCCAAATAGATGGATCGGACGTCTAGGGCCAATTTTGTGGCCTCCACGTTCACCGGATCTAAATCCATTGGATTTTTTTTACTGGAGCTGTCTGAAAGAGGAAGTATACTGTAAGCCTGTGCGGTCTTTGGACGAACTACGCAGTCGTGTCAGAGCAGCCGCATCAAAAATATGCGAGCGACGGTACACAAGACTGCTCAGAAGATCATTTATCCGAAGATGTAGGGCATGCATAAGAATGGGAGGCAAACAATTTGAATTTTTTTTGTAAATTAATGAAAAAATAATATTTTAAATTTTTTTTTTTATTAATCCCCAATGATCAGACACAATTCAATTTAAAAATGTTTATATTACAAATTTTGTTACAAGTCAAATTTTCTCCTTTTCTACATTAATAATAAGTCACTATTTATGGAAGATACATTTATGAATTATACCATTATAAAATCTACATAAAACCGACATTATTGTAAAATTATTGGTCACCCATACATTCATACATTTTTTTCATACCCAAGAGGTTTGAACTTCGCTTAAATAATATTTTTTGCATGTTTTTCAGAAATAAATTAATTTGCGAATTTTTTAAATAAAAACTGCAAAAGCTATTCATACTGTTTACTTTTTATCTATCAGCACAGTTAGTTTATAATAATAAAACAACAAAAAGCCAATAGAAATCATTCGTTTTTCGTCATAGTGTTCAAGACAGTAAAATAAGATAGAAAAAAATCGACTATTCTTTAAAAAAATATATCAAAGGTACTACTTGTGATATATTATGTTTCGTATTTTTTTCAGAACGGCCATAAATTGTACTATAAGACATTTCAAGGTTATCCATTCATTACCGGACACCCGATATAATTAATTTTTAAATAATTCAATTTTCGAAAACTTAATTTTGCTGTAAAACATAAAATATCTTTTTTTATATATATAATAAGTTTTTTTTGTTTAAACAATTGCTCTCAACTTGCTCTATTAACTAAAACTAAACTAACCATTATATATAAAAAAACTATAAAAAACTGTTTGCATGTAAAATGTGGGAAAAAATTATAAAGGTTTTTTTTTTTTAAATGTACGCGGTTTTACCTACTGTGTAGCCGCACCTTTACCTATTGTCACTGATATTGCAAGATTAGTGTAATGTTTTATTAGATGTAAATAGCCTAATCATACGAGTAAGTACCAGAGTGTATTATATGAAATAAAGTATTAAAAAAATTCCTTCAATGAGTGTATGTGTATTTTATATTGTGTATTCTATAAAAAAAGATGTGTATAAAGTATGTGTGAAGTGTGTGTAAGTGTAATAAATAATAATTATTAAGATATTTTATGTTAAATAGAAAAAATACATTTTCGCAAATTGATTTTTTTTAAATTAATTATAAATTAACTAATAGTAATAGACGTGGAACAATTACGGATTCTTAGAGAACATTTAAAGAGCAATTAATTGGCATACAGTTTAATTAAAAAAAATATTTTGCGCTTCCGGTCTTGTAAATATTAATTTAAAATAAATATATTTAAGCCAAATATTATGAAAACCATACAAGCTGATTAAATGACATTCACCAGTAGGACTGATATTTATTTTTACTACAAACTAGAAAACTTAACTACACTCTTTTACTATGAAGACTATCGAACAGTCAATGGAAGAGATGACAGCACTGTTCCAGTCAAGCCTTGCAGCTTATCAACAAGAACTTAACAAAGTTAGTGTTCCTTCTCCTCCATCATCAACTCCACTAGCTACAGCCTTAGAAAATATTAAGAGTTTTGCTATCTCCGCGCCCCAAAATTTGCAACGGCAAGTTTAATTGATTTCAAAGGACTGTGATTGGTTGGAGATTCAAATCGTCACAGAATCTTGTTGATCCATGGTGTACCCGAAGATAAGAATGAAGATGTTGCTGAAACTGTCATTAAGTCACTACAGCAGACCAAAGTGTTCATAGCCCAGGAAAATTTAAACTGGCGCCACAGATTGGGTAAAATTAAGGACAAATCCAGACCCCTATAAGTGGAGTTTATGGAATTTAAGGTCTTCGTCACAGGGTCTGGACTTCTAATACAAATCTTGAAGGTACTGGAGTGATCTTATCCGAGTTCCTTATAAAAGTTAGGCATGAAGCTTTTCTAGCAGCTAGCAACCGCTTCGGAGTGTCGAAATGCTGGACGTGGGAAGGCTGTATTTATGTTTTGACAGAAGACGGGGTGTTCAGTGTTCAGTGTTCACTGTTGCTGATTTATAGTACATCCCATTATCGTCGTCATCAAAGCAGAATCAGGATGGTACTTAAATCGCCGAAAAAACCAAGCCAACTAAAACGCGGAGTTGCGTAGCGGCCCATAAGTAATTGCTGCTTTCGCAACCTTATTATTAATTTTCGTTAAATATCGCTCCGTCATTAATTTGTGTACTGTTTTTATAATATTTCCATGTTTCACAACCTTGGCCTGGTTTGTTTTTGATCATGACAGACCGTGTTGTTTTTATTTGTTACCGTCTGTCAGATCAGTATAATCATTTTTTTCTAAATCTGTGGCACGTACATTTTAATTAACTGTTATTAATTAAATATTATTCATATTCATGTCATGTAGAAAGAATGAACGGGGAAAGAGTGACAAAGCAAATTTATGTTGCAGAAGTGAACGGCAGAGTCGGGAAGGGACGCCCTGGACGAAGGTTTATCGACCAAATTGGCGTTATATTGAAAAAAGGCCAGATTAGGAGTACCCTTATTTGACGAGCGTGTATGCGTAGATATATGGATGTAAAGGAGGCGAGAGAGGTGTGCCAGGATCGTGCCAAATGGAAGTCCGTAGTCTCTGCCTACCCCTCTGGGTGACAGGCGTGAGTGTTTATGTTATGTTTTTTATTCATATTTTAGTGTCGCTGGTCTGTCGGCATAAGTATTAGTAGAACTTTTTGTTAGTATTATTATTTTTTATTATTATGGGGTATATATAGAGTATTCTCATCTGGTTGGGCTGAATAAATAAATAAAAGGACATGATATATATATATATATATGTGTATATATATATATATAAAATATACTAACATAATGGAATCAGGATGGAAGCCCTCGGCAGGGGAGACCAAACGGCCGAGGGATAGGGGGAAAGGGAAAGAAACCGGCGAACGATGCGGGCGGTATCGAGGAGTACCGCCTTCTGCATTAGAGCCCGGAGCGGTCCGTCACGGAGTCCCAGTCGCCTCAGATGCCCCGAGAGGCTGACTGGAATTAACCCGTTCGCAGAAACGACTACAGGTATAATTTCGGTCGGCAGTCCACCCCACACGTCGGTCATCTCGTGAGCCAGGTCCAGATATTTTGTCTGCTTATCTGTTTCGGCTTTCACGAGGTTCTCGTCACACGGAATGGTAATGTCGTCCAAAATTATCCTTGACTGTGCCCGGTCCATCAGCACAATATCAGGCTTATTCGCAAGAATAGTCCTGTCTGTTATGATGGCCCGGTCCCAGTAGAGCCTGGCGCGGTCATTTTCAAGCACGGCTTCCGGCAAGTACTTGAAATGAAATGAAAGAATACGGTCTCGTGGCAATTTCCGGTCCACGAGACCGTATTTCAGAGCGAGCTCCTGGTATAGAATTCTGGCTACTAAGTTGTGCCTGTGCAAGTACTCAGAGTTAGAAAGCGCCGAACACCCGGAGATGACATGCCTAAGTGACTCACCGGGATGGCGACAAGCTCGACAGATGTCGACGGTGCCATTCCTTAGGATGTATCTCCGATAGTTGTTGGTCTTAATAACCTGATCCTGTATCGCATAGACAAAACCCTCGGTTTCCCCAAAGAGGTCACCAAAACGTAGCCAGTGAAGGGAGGCAACTGTGTCTACGAAAGGCTCATGTAGAGCCTTGTAGAACCTTCCGTGGAGCTCCTTCTCCTTCCATACGGTCTCCCAGTCGGAAATGTTCTGTACTGCCGGGTCTTACCATTTCTCGTTGGCTAAGGATAGAGGGGTAAGTCCTTTATCACAAGAAATGACGTCCGTATAGAATGGATCATCCGCTCTCGTCAGAAAGTAATTATGGAGGCTACACACTTCGCGATTATGCATGGTAAGCGTAAGCGCGCTTAAAAAGCCACGCCTACCATGTTTCCGCGGCACATAACGAGATCGTCGATTATGAGGTACAGCCTCATAATCGACGATCTCGGGTGATGCATGCTATGGGACGTCATAGTAGTGCGTGCATCCTATGGGACGTCATAGTAGTGCGTTATTATTATTATTATTATGATTTTAGGAGAACTTACAGCTAGTTATAAATGTATGAACAATAAAAAATAAATGTACTGAAGGCCAATTAAAAGTTCCGACTTATAAATAAAGTACAGAGAAAAATTGCACAAGTAACGTAGACGAAGACTCAATTAAACAATAAAAGATGATTTAAGAAGTAAAATGAAATAAATAACAATGCATGGTATATGTTATACGCATCAGTAAACGAAAAACTTATTACTCAGTAGACATTTAAGTTGCCTGCTAGAGGTGTTAAATAAGTCTACATATTGTATTTTCGCCACGTCATTGAAACACTTGCTCACACTTATTAAATAAGAATTTTGCCTGTAGTTTGTATTTAATCCCGGCACATATAGTTTGCACGCGTGAAGATGCGTATGGAACTTGTAAACGTATTTGCTCCAACAGTTCGGGACAGTCGATCGTGCTATTTGCTATTTTAATTAGAAACGATAGATCCGCTATGCGCCTTCTTTCATATAGCGGCAAAATGTGAAACTTTCGGCAACGTGTGGTGTAATCCGGTAGAAAGATTAAATTTTTTCTGAATCCGTTCTGAAATATTATAAGTAGGATTCCATATTTGAGAGGCATACTCTAGATGACTTCGTACGAAAGCACAGTAAAGAATTTTGAAGGTTTTAATGAAAGCGTGGTCCTTTCCCGGTCGAGCCGACCCATTCGTGCTACAACCATAACATAGCTGCAGCATGGCTTTACCACGTAAACAAAATGAAAATGACTTATTATAAAATGAAGTTACGCTGCAAGGAGTATTCAAAGCCAAGCTATACACTAAACGCAAATTACGGTCATAAAATTAATGTCGATAGTGAAATTGTTCCTTAAGGTACCTTGGAGATTTCGGATCAAACAGTATAAAAAAAAAGTAAAGAAAGTATATGAACATTCCTGCGAAGGCGAATTGGGAGCCACTTGAGTTGATTTTGAAATTGGGATACATGGTCATATTTGTGTAAACCAAATATGAACCGAACAGATAGATTCTGAAGACGCTCAAGCTTGTTTAATTGCTCCATGTTAATACCAGTGTAGCATATATCAGCATAGTCTAAAATAGGCAACAAAATGGAATGTGCTAACATAATTTTGGTAGAAACGGCTAGTAAATTTCGGAGTCTTTAAAGACTTCCACAAGCTGCAAACATTTTTTTACTTATCTGTTCTATTTGAGCTGTCAATTTGGAACCAATAGATTTTTTACAACCTTATTGTAAAAAATAGCAGAATTCTCAAAACAAAAGAAGGGCAGCGAATACCAAATAATTTTTTGTAGTAGTTTGTTGCTACCTATCACTTTTACCTGCGTTTTACTAGGGTTAACCTTAATTCCATAAGATGTGCAAAATTCAGAATTAATTGCGAGATCAGGATTTGTGGATAGCACGGCGGATAAAAGTTTTTCAATACTTGATTGAGAATATATTTGGAAATCGTCTGCATAAACATAGTAGAGAAGAAGTTATTCCTGAAGTGATAGAGCGTATGAAAATTGAGAAAAGGAGAGGAGACAACACGCCAACCTGTGGTACGCCCGCATCCAGAGAATACCCTCAGGAATAAGTGTCTTCAACGGATGCATTGACGGCGTCTAAACAAGAAACTACGAAACCAGTCGGTTACTGCTGGAGATACGTAAATAGAACGGAGCACAGCTAGAAGTATGTCGAAATCGACTGTGTTGAAAGCGTTGCTGAAATCAAGAAGAGTAAAAACAGTGACTTGCCGATTCCCCATTCCTGCCCGAATGTCGTCTGTGATTTCAACCAAAGCAGTGACCGTGCTGTGGCCAGGACAATAGCCTGATTGGAATGTACGAGTATTTAAGAGGCTATTTAGATTCAGAAATAAATTAAGTTGCTGTTGAACAAGACGCTCAAGAATTTTAGAAAGAAAAGGTAATATGGAAATAGGACTTGGGATTGGATTTCGTGGGTAGTGGAATAACTTGAGCATCTTACCATAGTGTAAGAAAAGTACCTGTATATATAGAATTGTTGAAAATTTTAGTTATGACAGGAGTCGAGAGATATAATAGCGGAAAGATCATATATCGGCTGACATTATCACTACCAACTGCATCAGAAGTTACAGATGTGATGTTCTTTTTAACGTCATAATTAGCAAACTGACATAGAACAAATTCGGGGAAATCGGGCATTGGCAAAGAATGAAGGTGGTTTAGTGTCCTAGATTTACAACTGTTAACGTAACTAGAACTTGAGGAAAAGTGCTGATTAAGCATTTCAAAGTTTAAATCAGGTGGAAGGGTGTCATTTTGCTTTTTGCCAATTCCCAAACTTTTAAGAAATATTCAAACCCTATTAGGATCAGATTCATCAATTGTCTTATGAATTTGACATCGTTGCGCATCTCTACACATCATGTTGCAGCGATTCCTAAGTATGCTGTACTTCTCACGATTTATATCACAGAGCCCTTTTTAAATTTGGCTTTGGCTAGGTTTCTTCTTGTCATTAAATCTTTGATTTATTTTGTGAGTCAAGTTAAGTTTAATTGGTCGTAAACTTCTTCGTCCACATCTGTTGTCTCATCAATTATCGACCAGTTTATACTGGTAGCATCATTTTTAAAACGGTCGACGTCCATTATAGCAAAATTACGCAGCAGAAGAACACAGGACTTTTGGTAATCGTAACTTATATAACAAAAATCATGGTAAGAAAAACCATCGGCATTATACTCCCCGTTTTTGAATATGTATTCTGGAGAGGAAACGATTTTTAAATCTAGAAGAGAAGGGAGACTGTTAGAGAAGAAATGGGTATGGCTTTGTTTTCATGTTAAATGTCATAATGAAATTTGGTGTCCTACATACGACATGGCCGTATCTTTAAAGTGTAAAGTAAAAGTATAAAGTGAAATGTTTTAAGTCAAGAGTTAAATAATTTTGTTTAATAATTTTATTACGTTCGTGAACGACTATAATGTGCTTCGCATTGATGCCTTTGTTTTTATGTTTAGGGTTGTAATGAAAGCTGTCCTATTTACGACATTAACGTACCACTAAAATGTAAATTAAAAGTTTAAAGTCAAATGTTTTGAGCAAAAAGTTAAATCTTTTTGTTCGATTTATATTAAGGGTACCCAAGTAGTAACAAGCAAGTCCTTTTCTTATTCCTTAACGTACCCAAGCATGTTAACAAATGGTGAAAGAAATATTGAAAAGAGGTATTAACTAAATGAGTTATAGTTTGCATCCAGTGAAAATTTAACTTGTTCGAGTTTTGTTGTAGTTAATGTATGTAGAGTTTTGATGTTTTTTGAAATGATATGAAAATATGTAGCCCACGAAATAATGTAGCCCATACTTTTGAAGTTTAAAATATTTAAGCCATGTATCAAAATAAAGGATTAACTTTAACGTGTTATGAATTGAAAAACTAAGTAGCCTTTTCGTATTCTAATGTGTTGATAAGTGTTACAGTTTACTCCAAATAGTCGACGACTAATTGGACATGGTCAGGTGCGTGGCCGAGCCTTGGTAAAATTGAGGCTACGCTGCTGCAGCCTGCTGTTTCTTGGCGGATCTTGCGGCGCTACGGCTCGGGCGACCGCCGAGCACATGGTGCTTTGGCGCGGCAAATGGACGTCTGACGCATGCTCAGCTTTCCATATACATTTCTAGCCATGTCACGCGGATATCTATCCGACCGAGACTATTAAATGACTGTTTCAATTGGTGTGATGCCGTTTATGCAATATGTGAGATTTTCATAAAGTTGCTTTTTATATTTTCAATGTGTGTAGTGGCCTACGCCTCTGCATGCAGTTGCCTTTTGGCAATGTGTAGATCTTGCGCAGTTGTCTCCTTCCGCCACATAGTTGGCGTTTTTGCAATGTGTGCAATGGTTTGTGAGTGCCATGTCACACAGTTGCAGTTTCTTAAGAGAATGAGTGGTGAACTTTGGAAGCCCCGAATTCTATGGTTCGCAATATATTTATCTTCATTTTTTTTAATTTTTAATTTTGCAAAGCAGATTATTTATTTGTTTCAAACACCTGAAAACTTTTACATCTATTTCAATCTTAAATTACTTTGGATACCTATTTTGCGAGACCTGTGTTGGATTTACTTAAGTGCACGCTTGTGCATCTGACGTAGTTGTTTCCATGTCTTTTGCTTTTACCGTGGTGTACTCTAAATTTTACATTAAAAGTACTTAAGAGTAAAATCCAATATTTAAAAGGTTTTACGTGTAGTAGTTAACGCTAACTTTGTTCTTTGCCTATGTCAACAGTCACTGGGAGCCACTGGAAGGTATGCAAAATTGGTGCCTATGCCTAGAGTGTTGAAGTCAGGACAGCTCGCTGGTACTGGTGCGGCGCTGCGGCTTGCTGGCGCGATTGAAGCGCGGCTCGCTGGCACTGTTGCGGCACAGCGGCTCGCTGGCGCTGGTGCGGTGAAATAGCTCGCTGGCGCGAACGCAGCGTAACCGCTCGCTGAAACGCGTTTAGCTGGGTGCCCTGTGCCTTCAGTGTATAGTACGATCTGTGCCGTGTGTGCAGCGTTCCTCAGAAAAAATTGTGTTATCTAAGACGTGCGTTAAACTTTAGTAGGATGCCATTGTATACTAAAATCTGATTTGGACGATGTTTTCAATTCTGTAAAAGTTTAGTCTGTATAAAATGTATTCAAGAGCTCATTCATTGTGTGCTGTTGAATAAGAATTGGTAAAGATTTGAAAATAAGAGTTTATCGTTTCATGGTCAGAAAGGGCCGAGACGGGAAAGTTACATTAAGACAGTAACGTTACTTTAGCATCCACACGAGGTGTGTGCTTGCCCCATGCTTACTTTGAGGGAGAGACACATGTGTCAGAAATAGCTAACGTAATGCTTCCTTTCTAAAAGAGTAATATTGAGATACGCTAACGTTGTGCCTCTTTCTCAAAAGTAGAAGGCAGACAAGCTAACGTCGTGCCTCTGTCGCGTCTAGCTTAAGTTATGCTAACGTCGTGCCTATGACTTAAGTAGATTTTAAGTTATGCTAACTAATATATAATAATAGGCACTACGCCTATGACTTAATGAGTTATTATTTTTTTAAGTTACCTATGCTAAATTTTTTAACCGGCTTCAAAAAGGAGGGGGTACTCAATTCGATATATATATATATATATATATATATATATTGTAAGTAATAATTATATATATATAATTATATTTATATATGTCCATTAAATTTTATATTATTATATATATTATTCATATATTTATATAAATGTTATTTAATAACAGGTTTTTTCACCTCAGTTTATTTTATATTGCACGTTGCTCCCTCCTATCCTAAACACAGACACTATTTGTTTAAAACTAATCCTTTTATCACTTTTCTACACTGAAATGTGCACGCGGTTGACTTTTTAGGAAATAACTTACAGTATATAATAAGAAAAACTATAGTGAAATCTACGAAAATTTTTACACTTCTTTTAGTAGTGAGTAACTTTTGACAACTTTGACAAGCAAAAGCGCCAAAGGCATAGTTTAGACATTGGCACGCTACATGGCGTGCAGACGTTATTATAATTCTTATAAATCAATATCTTATATACACAATTGATTTATTTCCTTTCTTACCGTTCATTAACAAAAAAACAATAAAATAACATAAAACTAACGACCTTTGACGGCAATATAAACAACTTGATTTCTGATGTGTGTTGTAACATAAATATCGGTATTCGTGCAACGATGCCGTCCTTCGTAAACTTGACCAACATGCACTACGTCGAAATAAGAAAAAGCGTTGCCAAACTTCGTTCGCTTGTTTGACTGTAATAAATTCTATTCTATGGCAATTATCCCCTCATTAAATTAAAGTTACGAAGAGATGCCTCCAATCCCCGGCGGCCCCGCTATTCCAGGCTACGGTGGCAGCCATGGTAACGGCGGAGCAGGGGGTGCTAAGAATCTCCGGTGGAGTTTCGGTTGCCACCTAAGATGACTCGACCTGACAACATTTAACGCACGCACCCTGAGTACTGACGAGAAGATCCTGTAGCTGGAAGAAGAGATAGACAAGTTGCACTGGAATATTATATGATTATCCGAGGTCCAAAGATGGGGGAGGACATGGTAATCCTCGAATCCTTCAACTTGTTTTATCACCGTGAGGGCGACCATTTGTCCCAAGGAGGTGTCGGATTTATCGTCCACAAGTCTCTCGTTAACAACTTTGTAAAGATTGGGAGTGTGTCGACGAGGGTTGCGTAGCTTACACTCAGAATCACCAAACGGTATTCGTTGAAGGTCATACAGGTTTACGCACCAACCTCGGCACATCCCGATGAGGAGGTGGAGGAAATATATGAGGGTATCTCTAAAGCCATGCATTCCTCCAAAACCCACTACACGGTGTTAATGGGAGACTTCAACGCAAAACTAGGCACAAGAGAGAACGGTGAGCTGAAAGTAGGGAAATTTGGAATAGGGCAACGGAACCCAAGGGGCCAACAGCTGGCCGACATCATGGATAAAGAGGGACTCTTTATGATGAAATTTTTCTTCCAGAAGCGACCTCACAGGAAGTGGACCTGGTCGAGCCCCGACTGTTTGATAAAAAATGAGATTGACTTCATTGTGACGACCAGAAGACAACTGTTCAGTGATGTCTCAGTGATCGCGAGGGTGAAAACTGGTAGGGATCACTGGAAACGTTAACTTGGAGAGGTCTCGTCTAGTAAAGTTAACGCTCGGTCCCCCTCGTGCTCAAATCCAAAGTCCCGAAACCTTTCAGCTCGAGTTACAAAACCGTTTTCTGTGCCTAGAAGACTGTAATGCAATGGATGATATGAATGACAAGTTCGTGGAAACTGTCCATGCGGTCGGAGCTAAGTTCTGCAAGACCCACCGCAGAAGAACACAAAAACTCTCCGATCACACTTTTAATCTCATGGCTGTTAGACGGGAAATGAGGCTGCAGTCTTCAACAGATTTGACAGCATACAGGCAACTGAACAGACAGATCTCCAAATGTATGCGGCAGGACTTACGCAACTTCAATACAGCTTGTATTGAAGAGGGGATCGAGCGGAACCAAGGCTCCAAAGTCTTTGCTAGAGATCTGTCTGCCAGAAAGAGCCAACTGTCAAAGTTGAAGACCCGTGTGTGGCAGCATCGTTTCCGGGACACCTGAGATTTTGAGTGAGACTGAGAGGTTCTATGGGTAGCTGTACACATCATCGTTGGAGCCACACGCAAGTGTGAGTAACGATCCAAGAGCAAGTCTTAATCGACACTATTCCGATGATCTCGCGGACGTCAGTCTGATAGAAATTAGAATGGCTCTCCAGAACCTTAAAAACGGCAAGGCTCCAGGCGAGGATAGAATTACAGCGGAGCTTCTGAAAGCGGGTGGAAAACCGGTACTTGAAGTCCTTCAGAAGCTCTTTAATTCCGTCCTCCATGGTGGGACTACTCCGGAGGCGTGGAGCAGAAATGCGGGGGTCTTGTTCTTCAAGAAAGGCAACAACGCTCTCTTGAAGAACTACAGACCAATTTCCCTTCTGTGCCGCGTCTACGTGCTGTTTTCGAGAGTCATTACGACTCGTCTCGCACGCAGACTTGACGACTTCCAACTTCCCGAACAAGCCGGTTTCCGAAAAGGTTTTAGTACCTTAGACCACATACATACACTTCGGCAAATTGTACAGAAGACCAGTACAATCTTCCACTTTGCCTTGCGTGTGTGATCTATGAGTACATCACTCACCTTCGATTTGCCGCATGAACATGGTAAAAACAAAGATCATGTTGATTAATGTCCATATCACACCTATGTCGGTAGTTGTTGGGAGCACTAAGCTCGAAGTTGTTGACGAGTATGTTCGCCTGGGACAAATAGTCCGACTAGGTAAATCCAACTTCGACCTAGTGGTCAATCGACGGACTCAACTCGTGTGGGCAGCGTTCGGGAAATTACGACACATCTTTTCGTCAAGTATACCTCAAAACCTGAAAACGAGATTGTATAACCAGTGCGTGTTGCCAGTGGTGACTTATGGATCTGAAACGTGGTCCTTCACTGCTGGCCGTATGAGGACGCACAAGGTCGCTCAGCGAGCTGTGGAGAGGGCTATGATCGGGGTTTCTCTGCGTGATAAACATAGAAATGAGGATATCCGCAGTAGAACTAGATTGACCGACATAGCTCAAAGGATTGGTAAGCTGAAATGGCAATGGGCCGGCCATATAGGTCGAAGAACCGACAACCGGTGGGGAAAAAAGTTTTTCCAGTGGTAGCCTCGTACCGGTAGGTGAAGTGTAGGGCATCACCCCATTAGATGGAGTGACGACCTGGTAAGACTTGCAGGAAGTCGATGGATGCAAGTGGCTCAGGACCGTGGTTTGTGGCCTTTTCCTTGGGATAGGCCCATGTTCAGCAGTGGACTTGTGGAGGGCTGTAATGATGATGATGATGTGATTCCAATATAATAGAATATATTGTAATTTATTGTTTGTTATTTTCGGTGGTATTAGAAACAGCAAGTTGGCCCGTGATTTCAAATCTCATCACAATACTAATTACCTAAGTTATACGTGTCGGTGTTGAGTATAAAACTACAAAGTCAGTGTTTCATATTTTTATTTGTTTGAGTATTTTTTTGGTCAACAAGTAATAAAATTACAAATTTGTAAGCCACCAACGTAGTCACAAAATTAATTTTGCAAACATTTGCAAAATATAGTTTTGTCGGGTTACGTAAAAAATACCTATTACGCATTTTGCAAACAGTTTCAGACAGACAAATATTATTATTAGTTTGTTTTATTTTGCTGTAGTACCAAGCTCAAGGTCGCGTCGTATCATTTGCTGCGGTCCTGGTGCGTTCAGAAACAAACATAATTCAGTTACTTACAATCTGTTTTTCTGTTCCGTGCTTACAATCATATAGACGTAATTTATTGTTTGTAAATAACTTATTCTAATCTGATTTATTTTTTGTTATTCGTTGACCAATATTCTACCAGGAATAAGATAACATAAAGATAAGTAAAATTTTTCTGTTACGTTTTATTGTTCTAAACTTATTAATTTTTGTTCCGAAGACAACCCAATAGAAAGAATTATCTATGATCTGGATTATCTTTCTGATGACCTGCGTTGTGAATTACGATACTAAAATTTTATTCAAATACTGCTACTAAACGACACTATATTTAATAGCAGATGTTATTTTAGTGCTTTGTGTCTAAAATAGATAATAGAATATAGAATATAGGCTGTAACTTTTCTTTACTTTTATTTACTTAAGGACCATAACTAATAAACAATATTTAAAAACAAAATAATGTAACGAAAACGCAGAATTTAAAAATCGCTTATCAGTCTTCGCTTATTCCGAGATATCCTTCGGGAAATTACAGTTTCAACGAATTAGAAGCGTCTCGAATAAATTTCCACCAAACAGTAGGAGATATTTTTTAATTATGTTCGGTAATCCGTATAAATTTGAAATATATGCCCGCAATTCATTGGAGATCTATACGTTTTGTTTTCTATGTTTTTATAAGGTTTTGTAAAT
Organism: Parnassius orleans; assembly: GCA_029286625.1. Taxonomy (NCBI): domain Eukaryota; kingdom Metazoa; phylum Arthropoda; class Insecta; order Lepidoptera; family Papilionidae; genus Parnassius; species Parnassius orleans. The sequence continues at coordinate 59,150 of JAGSMP010001881.1, forward strand.
CATTCTACAGGAAATTTTGATTAAGTCTAATTTAAAATATAGAACGAAAATAAAATTTGATAAATTAACTGATTGCGAACAGTGTATTTCTTCCGTATGGTGGCAAAGTATATCTATTATATATTCTGTAACATACCCCATTATTGTCCCGTGGGTGTGGTAAGAGGCGATAAAGGGAAAAAACCAGGAGACGGGCAGCAGAGTCTCCCTAATAACAATAAAAACACAAATTGTACACATATACTGAATTTATAGTGGCTACGCAATTAAAAAGAAATAGCGCGAATATGAACAAACACAATCTCGCGAAATTTAATCTACAAAGTGCATGTTCGCTACGAAAAACTTAACCACTGTTGGCTTTGTCAAGTCTAAGTGAATGTCAACCTGAACTCCGGCTAACAAAGCTTGTTTTGTTTCGCAGATAAACCAATTTTACTTGAACGTATCGTCCATAAACTCCTGTAAAATACAGAAATATATTTCAGTGCTTTTCACAAAATAGCTTTGTTTCAGTATTATGTTGACGTTTTATAGTAATCTCCGTCTGATTGGACATAAGTACACATCGATAAAATACGTTAAAGCTAAGTAAGATACAAATTATCATTAAAATATATAATAAACATCGTACCTACCTTAATTATGTTAATATATTCCAGACTAAATTTCGGTCATGGCAGCCAGACTCAACGTATGCTAGCCATCTGCACAGGTTGGGGTATAGCACGAGTGTGTGTGCAAGCACAGGTGCACTCTCTATTTCTTCACTCTCACAGTTCGATGTAAAGGCAATCCGACACGAAAGAGCACATAACCACTGCGTTTTATCCGACAATACCGAAGAGAATTGAAGAGGACCAACGACTTTACGCGTTTTCCAAGGCAAGGTGATAAAACACCGCTAACTTCCTGACTCCGGACTGCTCTGAGAACTTCTGACAGAAATACCCACTAACTGATTTTTGGCCCGACTCGGGTTCCGAAGCCACATGATCAGCAATTGCGATTATTACCCCTAGACTAACGTGGTAGATCGTGGAGCTAGTTGTAGTGGATCATACCCTACGTTACTTATTGTATTATAAATAAAGAAGTAAAACGCAACGAAGGGTTTCAAGGACCATTATTCTTAAGTTATTATCAAAATATGTGATGGTTTTATATTAATTAATTTATAAAAATTTAAACACTTTTTAAGTAAGATGAAGCCAAATAATATATTCAGGAAATGAAAAATACCAAAAACGCCTAAGAAAACAAATACAATTTCAGGACTATTACAATAGGTTTTACAAAAATGACATTTTTAGTTTAGAGTCGTATTTGTAGATTAAAAATTACCAGAATAATTTCCAATCCGTTTAGATTTATTGTCCTACGACCAGCCAACATTTATTTAACTGTTACAGATTGTATTATATATTATTACTTTGAGCCGATGTACAAAGTACACTATTAGTCCTGGCAAAGCCGAGGTAGCTCTTCTTAAACGCTTGCTGTAAATAAAATTCACAATACACGAGCAAAGAGTGTCCGATCTCCACCAGTATTAATGCAATAGTTAATAGCAAGCTTACTAGGTGCTGATTTACCATGTGTTCGGCGGTGAAGGATAACATCTTGAGGAAACCTGAATGGCGAAGAAATAAAATATTATAAGGATATGTGAAGTTTGCCAACAAGCATTGGTGCAGTGAGCCGGTCGAATTACTCTATACTTAACTTTCTCAGAAATGAGAGGAAGCCTGTGCCCAGCTGTAAGACGCATAAAATCTTTAATACATACTATCATCATTCAACATCATCATTGCAGCCTATCCAAAGTTTTATTATATAGGAGAGATATTTGCCATAGTTGCCAAGCTTGGCTTGGATTGGCAACCGCTGTATTTTATTTTTTTATATCGTATTATACAGACGCAGCTGCTCATCTCCTGATTTGTTTTCCTCTGTCGCCTCTTACGACTCTCCCGGGACGATATGGGGTAGTGGATATTCTTATAACGTTACTACACGTACTAATAATATACTAGTCCAGGGTTATTTTGTAATACCTGGCCAAATTTGCAGAGAAGATTCAGAATAAGTAATACAACGTGTTACAAAATACCCCGTAAAAAATATAATTAATTATCAAAGCCAAAAATGTTGTCAACCCTAGTAAGCTGTCATGTCAGGGAACCAGATTATTTAACATAAAGGCCTACGTACCCTTTTTTACCTAATAATTGTCTCCTTTAATAGTTTTTTTATTTTTCATTCATAAATGTTTGCTACCTCAATACAAGGATGTCATTATACTCAAGTATTGGCTTCAAAAAACGTCAAGTTGGAAAAAAAATATGTTGTAAATTTCAAATCTTCTAATCGATATCCTACAACTGTTTCGAGTTTTTTTCCAACATTTTTTGAAAAATAACGATGCTTTCTAACTAGGAATATTATGATATGATGTTATGCGTAGGCCATGAAGATAGCAATTTAAATCGTGCTCGCGAACTGTATCGGCAACGATTTATCGATGGTAGACCCACCTACTGAACAGCGACGGCTGCCTTCGTACCAGTGTTTTCTGAACATGTCAAGACGACTACATTCCACCAGCTCTTTTCATCGGTCTACTGGAAGTGGACGTCCAAGCACAGTCGAAGCCAGGTAGGCTGAATTAGTGTTAGAGCATTTTGAAGAAAAGCCAACCACAAGTACGAGGCGACCCGGCACAAGATTCGGTATAAACCATGTTGCAGTTTGGCGAATTCTTCGTGACGACATCAGAACTTTCAAATATGCATAACGATCACGTTTGGGCTCGCGTGAATCCACATGCTTCACGGCAGGGCAGATTCCAACACCACTGGCGGCTGAATGTGTGGGCTGGCTTTTATGACGGGCATGTCATCGGTCCCGTCATTATGCCATCACGTCTGAACGGTAGCAACTATCTAACGTTTTTAAAAACGGAATTCGAAGAGGCGGTTGACGACTTTCCTTGTGCAGTCAGCCACAAGGAAAATCGTCAATCGCCTCTTCGGATTACTTTGAGAACCAAAGAAACATGGTGTTTCAGCATGATGGAGCTCCGGCACATTTTGCTTGCAACGTACGAGAACATCTTAACGTTCGCTTTCCGCGAGGATGGATTGGCCGCGGGGGACCGGTGCTATGGCCTGCTCGTTCTCCGGACCTCACACCCTCGGACTTCTTTTTGTGGGGTTATGTGAAGGACAGAGTGTATTTCTTCGATTTCCCAACGGTTGCCGAGATGGAACAGCGTGTTAGATCGGTTTTCGCATCAATAACACCGACGATGGTGCGAAATGCCACACAAGCCATATCCCGACGAGCGAGGTTGTGTATTGAGTAAGGCGGAGCACACTTTGAGCCGGTTCTGTAAATTTGAAGTTTATTATGAAAAAGTAAGTGTTCGTTTAGGTTGTTTCGTTAGGTTAGCTCTTTTAAAATTTTTGTCGTTCCGCGAATTAGGTAGAAATGTAGGTACATTCTGCGTAGTTTACTCTTTAATTTTACTGAAATAGGGTTTGCACATCAGTGAAAATAATAATATTTTTTTATTTTTTTTATGTTATACAGCGTTACTACGGTTCTTAAATATTGTGAATGGACTCGTTATAAGGCCCTATTTAACCTCCTTTCGGCTTTACGGGTAGTTTGGTAACACCCGGTATAGGCAAATGGTGAAGAAAAATTAATTAAAAAAGATCTTTAACATTATTTCCTTTTTATCTTTTAAATTAAAAATGCGTGGTAATGCATTATTTTAACTGATTTTACTGCGCACACACACATTTTTAAGGGTCAATCGGTAGGCAAAACCGTTGTTGCCCGAATATCACATTCAATTTGGGATAATTTCAAATAAAAGTAGAAGCCTTATTTAGTCGTATTTTCAAAAACTGCAATAACGGTATATTATTATTTATATATTTGAATGAAGTTTAAAATTTAGCTGCTCTTTGAAAAATAACCCTGTATATATTAAAAATGTGTGTATGTAATATATACTGCATTAGATTCCAAAGATACATAGAAAAGTATTTTAAAATTACCAACACGGAAAACTGTTCCAGTCATTCACAGAAAACCATTTATTTCCCCGAACTCTCTTTTAATAGAAATTCTCAACACCATAACTACGCTGGGGGATGCTGTTAGCCACCGAAACACGAATAATGTCTAAGTGCACAGAGGATTCTGTGAAATGTGCGGGAAAATAACATATTTTATGCACAGGTCTACATGAAAATCTGCTAAACCAAATATATTCCGCATAAAGAGGCGCGAAGTCCTTTTTACACTCGACGATAAAGGAGTAAAATACAGTTAATGTTACTTTGAAGAAAATAAGAATCTTAATGGTCAGATTATTTGTTAGCTGAATTATGGGTCTCACTTTAAAATCAAAGCCGATTGCAGTATATTCTTCAACAGCCCGTTAAATCCACCGCAGGGCATGGGTCCCCTTTGTGTGGATTTGTCATTTATTTATTTATTAAAAATCGTTTTGAGTTCCCTTTGTAAATATTGTCGCCCGTACAAATGAGTGTCCCTCAAGGCTCGATTATTGGCCCATTCCTATTTTTAGTGTATATTAATGACTTACCTTCCCTTGTAGAAGATAATCATGATATAGTATTATTTGCTGATGATACTTCCGTGAATTTTAAACTTAAACGTCAATCATTTAAATGTGACGAAGTGAATAATTCCATATCAAAATTAGTGCATTGATTTAACGTTAATAATCTAAATTTAAAAAATCTGAATGCCAGTGTGTTTTTAAATGGGGAAGAACTGAGCCCTGTTGAATCCTTTGTTTTTCTTGGCATCACTCTCGACGCAAAGCTTTAGTGGGGCTCCCATATATCCAAACTAGCAAGCAGGCTAAGCTCTGCAGCTTATGCTGTAAAAAATATTAGAGATCTCACTAGTGTCGAGACAGCTAGATTAGTTATTTCAGTTATTTCCATAGCATAATGTGTTATGGAATTTTGCTATGGGGAAATGCGGCTGATTTAGAAACTATTTTTGTTTTACAGAAGAGGGCCATAAGAGCTATTTACAACTTTAAACCGAGAGAGTCTCTTAGAGAAAAATTAAAAGAAATAAATATTTTAACTTTGGCCTCTCAGTATAATATATATATATATATATATATATATATAGTTATAATAAAAAAATTATGTATGTTCACAAAAACAAAGGTAGTTTTAGTAAAAAAGTGATATACACTCTGTAAACACTAGAAACAAACACAAGCCAGTGATACCAGTTTCTCGACTCTACAGAGTCAGTAATTCATTTTTGGGGCAATGTATACTCTATTACAACAAAGTCCCAGAAAATATACAAGGATTCTCTATTACCAAGTTTAAATATTTAATTAAACAAAAACTGTATAAAAAGGGTTATTATAATATAAATGAATACAGGTCGCTTCCAAGCTGTTTCTAAAATAAATTTTGTAAATAATTAGTAACTATTTATATTGTAAAATTAATTCAAAAAAAAGTCCCGCTGGGTTTCTTGCTGGTTCTTCCCAGAACAGAGGTTTTTTTTTCCGAACCAGTGGTAAAGTAAAAAAATGACTTTCAACAATAATTACTTGTAATCAATGTTCTATTCTATTTTATTCTATCTATTCTATTTTATTCTATCTATTCTATTCTATTCTATTCTAAAAAGAATACAAACGGCAAACTTAATGCTTAAACGCATTCTCTACAAGTCAACCCATGGAGTGGTGAGAATTTGTCATAATTGTTATTATAACCAGGTAAATTACCGATCATAGTACAAGAGGTCTTGCAAATTCGACACTGCTTTCCGTCACCAACTTGATATTTTACATCTAAAGTAAACGGGTAGTTACACCGACATCTATCAGAACCCACACGACATTTCTGGTATTTCCCAAGGTCGGCTCGTACGGCACCGCTCACGGCTGTGTCACATAACATTTAATTAGTACTAACTTTAGTAGTAATAACTTAAATTTAGTAGTAATAACTCAAAAAGTCGGATAGAGTAAAACAAACCATAAACAACACTTGGCCGCCGGACACCAGAATGTAGGATATTTTATGATAATATATTTCACGCGTCGCGGCTTCCGGATTTCTACTCCGAATATTTTTCCGTTTATGCACATCTAGATATTTATACGATGCTGCTGTCAGAACATGGGGATCCTCAGACATGTAACAGGCAAGTAAATAAATGACTCCATGTCATGAAGAACGTAAGAATGAAATAACTTTAAAATTAATATCAACATAAACAAGATGCATACGGAAGAATTTAACGAGGGAGTTACTGGACGTATTGACGTAGATTTATTTCAATTAAATTCTTGAGGTAAGGTTTTATAATATGTCAAAGATGGAAGGGAAAATACAACGTTTCTTTTCGATGCTTGCCTATAGTTACTTACATCCTCATTACCATAATAAGAAAGGACAAAGAAACAAAAATGCACTTTCATTCTATAACACCAAATCTCAGAGGTAACTCGGCACTGTACCCACTAATATGCGATGTATATTTTATATTAAAATCCAATATAACAACAAAAATATATATTTACAATATTGTTACTAAATTTATATAAATTAAGTTTCAGCCTATATTTATTTATTTATTTATTTATTTATTTATTTATTCTTTATTGCACCAAATATGTGTACAAAAGGCGAGCTTAATGCTATATGGCATTCTCTACCAGCTAACCTTGGGTAGAACAGAGAGTGAGTTATGGGCAGTTAAGTAGTTAAAATCAAATTAAGTTAAAATATATACATGCAACACATACATATAATATACACATATATATATAATATATATAATTGATACACATATATAAATAAATACACACATTTATAAATATATATCTCAATAAATGTATATATAAATAACTATAAACATATAAAGTAAGTTGACTCAACTTTGTAGGCTACGGATATGCTCGTATAGTTTTCTTTTAAAACATTTTTGGCAGGTATTGTTCGCAGGTCAACAGGCAATTTGTTCCAGAGGGAGATGGAAGTAACTGTGAAAGAATTTGACATAAACCCAGAATGATGGAGAGGGGTAGACAGTAATAAAATGTGTGAAGAACGGAGGTTGAGGGAATGAGTATCACTACGAAATTGAAATCTTTCTTTTAGATAAAGGGGTGAAGAAGAATCATTAAGAACTGAAAACAGGGTGGACAAGATTCGGAAATCTCTGCGCTGGCGTATAGTCAACCACTTTAACTGAGAGCGAAATTCTGAAACGTGATCATATTTTCGCAGGCCAAAGATGAATCGAATACAGTAGTTAAGTAACCTTTCCAACCTGTTTAGCAGCTCCTGAGAAATATTAGTGAGACAAACATCGGCATAGTCAAATAATGGAAGAATTAGAGATTGGACGAGAAGAAGTTTAGTAGAAGGAGGTAGAAAGAACTTAAGGCGATAGATGGAACGAAGTATACCTGTGACTTTACGACATATCTCTGATACCTGTAATGTCCAACTAAGAGACGGGTCGATAATCAAACCTAGATCCTTGACATTAGAGCTGAAGGGAATTACGCAGTTTTCGTAGTGAATAGATGGTAGTTCAGATATGTTAAGTTGTGACACCAATCGACGACTCCCAATGACGATAGCCTGGCATTTACTGGGATTTACTGTTATATCATAGCGCTGTGACCAATCTGAAATACGTTTTAAGTCACGATTAACAGCTACAATAGCAGTATCAATTTCAGCCAAGGACGCTTGTGAGTATAATTGGAGATCATCAGCATAGAGGTGGTAAGAACATTGAAGATGGGTAGTTAGAAGATTGATAAACACCGAAAACAAGATAGGAGAAAGAATGCCGCCTTGCGGTACACCTAGAGACAGATCGCACCAGTCGGAAAAATCCTGACCAGAGCGAACAACCTGCTGGCGACCGCGAAGATAAGAGGAAAACCAGTTCAGTACTGACGAAGAAAAATTTAGTCGTGAAAGTAATCCAAGGAGTAAGTCGTGATCGACGCAATTGAATGCGTTTGAAAAGTCAATAAGGACAAGAACAGTCAAACATGAACTCTCCATGCCCTCTCTAAAGTCTTCTGTAACTTGAAGTAATGCTGTGGTTGTACTGTGTCCCGGACGGAAGCCAGACTGATATGTACTAAGGAAGTTTCATTTTGAAATGAAAGAGGTGACTTGTTTTTGTACCAATGATTCAAGTGCTTTGGAAAGAAACGGCAGTATAGAAATAGGTCTAAAATGGGAAGGAAGCGATGGATTTGGTACTTTAGCAAGGGGCAAGACAAAAGCGTTTAGCCATAACCTGGGGAAGACACCAGTAGAAAGTGAGAAATTGATGATGTGAGTGAGAACTGGAGAAATTATATCGAGTATGAGAAGTATCATAGATCTGCTCACCTCATCATAGCCGGTTGCGGAAGATTTTATTGAAAGTATGGCTTTTCTAGTATCCTCAACAGTCACTGAACTGAAGTTGAAATAATTACTCGATAACAAAGGCATGGAATTAAGTTCCTGGAGACTCGTAACTTTGGTGGAATAGTGCAGACGCAAAGCAGAAGAGAAGTGTATGTTTAAGTCATTGAGTGAAATATTTGGGGTTAGAGGATTGGAATGTGATTTTCCGAATCCCAGGGAATTAAGGAACTTCCATATGTTTGTAGAAGAGGAGTTTAAAATACAATTGTGAATGTAGCGGCGTTTGGCAGTTCTTACCACCTGATTACAGCGGTTTCGTGCTCGCTTATAGTGTTGAAAGGTGAGACTATTCCGATTCTTTTTAAAAACGTGAAAAGCTCGATCTCTTCTTGCCATTGCTCTACGCACTTCATCAGTTATCCACGGTGCAGGAGGTCGGCGTAACCTGACTGCTCGAACTGGTGCGTGCCTATCGAATAAGTTGAGAATTTGGGTGTTCAAATAAACAATTTTGTCGTCAATATTATTTGCCTCCAGTAATGGACCCCAATCTATATTCTTAGCATCGCGGTCTAGTCGAATGGTGTCAATTTTATTAAAATTACGTAAATACACAATAACTGGTCTTAGCTTAGGGGGCTTTATCTTATACGACATGACCAAAAGATCGTGTCGCGAAAACGCCGGAGCAGCCAGTTGATCATGATATATAACATGATCCGCTGAACTAGTGCAAACGATGTCTAGGCATGAATCTTCGGAGTATATATGCATATATGTTGTTTGCATTGTTTACCAATTTTTTTACATATTTTACCGGTATGCTGCCTCTCACAGTATACCAACGTTAAACATTTGTTTCATAATATAGTTAGTAATCATAACCGGATACCATTTTTACTGGTATTGTAGCATTCTATGTTGTTCCTTAGTAGCAGGAGTGGCGTCTGAATTTTGATTCTTGATTGAGAATAGTGCGCTTATGTGCCATAACAACTACTAACTATTGGGTGGACTATGTGTTAATTTTGGTGTAGTTCCGGTTTGGGTATATGCGTATTTCCGGTCTTGTCATGCCCGCATTTTTTTCGATTTTGTAGGCGCGTAGGCTTACTTTCGATATTTTCATTCACTGTTAAGCACGTGCTTTAGATTTTAATAGGCAATTAACATTTTATGTATACTAACTGAGATCGAACTCAAGTTTGCTCGCAAGCTACGACATTTTAAGGCGAGCGCTTATCTCTTAGGCTACCTGAACACTCTGAGAATCTACTAAAGTCAAATTTTTTTTCATGTTATACGCAAAGCTGAGTTATATATAGAGAGGGCTATGCTTGAAGTATGCTTTGCGTGATAAGATTTAAAATGGAGATGTCTGCAGTAGAACCATAGTAAGTGACAGTGGTTCGACGAACCATAACCGATGGGGAACATTTTCAACAAATGTTATGACAGTAAGAGGCTACCACTCAAGGCAGCCTGGTGCTGTTAATGAAGTGTAAAGCGGTACTCTAATATGGAGTGAAAACCTGGTAAGACAAACAGAAAATCGATGATACAATCAGGCGTTACTTTGCGGAAATCCATTATATTAAAGTTGATAAAAGTCACTTTGCTAATATCCCCTCAACTAAATACAATGATGTGTCTTACCTAGTTTGAAGAGCACCTCCCACACTCCCTCAATTGCTTGCACTATCCCTGTCACCACTAATACCAGCACCACTACTCCCAACACCACTACACTAGTAAAGAAATCATACACATTATTGACGATGGTGTCTTAAGCAAAGTAATTTTTACCAACTTTAAACAGAAAATCGATTGATTCTGAGGTGGCTCAGGTCCATGTGTAGCATTCTTTATTTGAGGCCTTTTTGTTTTTTTTGTTCAGCAGTGGACTTGTGAAGGTAATAAAAAAGTGTAAAATAATGATGGTGATATTAATATTGATGATAAGCATAGATAACATTTTTGACTCTTTCTGTGGTATACAACAACATTTGGCCCAGTTTTGTATCAAATAATTTAAAGATTAGTAAATTACCGCTTGTATAACTAAATACTCGTAAGTGACTGATAAGATGTACGCTGGAAGCATAGAGTTATCATTTATTATCTTTATAATTATGTATTTCGTTGACGATAGCCCTATGAGATTTTGATGTTTTATTACCGGTGTGAACATGTGGCGTGTGAGATTGCTTTTATTATTTTTTAGTTTTGCTTTAGCTGAGGACGATTATAGAACTGTTATATTAGAGCAGGGAGGTGTTAGGGGTGAAAAATATTGGAATGGCGATTTCTACGAGTTTTATGGTGTACCATATGCCAGTGTTCCTAAGAGACGAGATCGATTTCAGGTGAGCCCATAAATATAAGGATCGATATTCTGGTGCCAATTCTAATCGAAAAAAAGAATGTGGAAGCAAGTCTCAGAAATTAAATATATTTCATAGATATAGGAAGTTCATTGACTTAAACTGGAGTACCACATCAGACAATTCCCGCTTCTCTGCCTTCTCGTTTAAGGTCTTTATTCTTACAAGAAGTATTATAACTATTTTTTTTTCTCTTTATAAAAAAACGTTACGCCCACACTAGGATTTTCTCCTGTCTCGTGGAGGCAGTTTACAAACTTAAATTGCACAAGGACAAATATCCAGACCCGTAACAATTATTTGTCGGCCATACAAATACTTGTCCCGTGCGGGATTCGAACCCGCGGCCCCCAGCACTGCAACTCATTGCTAAGCCACTGAGCCACGGAGCTGTCTACTATTATATTATATACTATCATAAATAATTACACAAATTTTAAATTAATTTACGTCGTCTTATGTTGGATAATAGCAATTTCTTAATTATTTAGATGCGATTCGATAGAGAACTTCACATAAGGTATGGAAGATAGGTAGTTTACAGGCGAAGAGTGTGGCCAGGGGACCTACTACGAAGTGGTCAAAGAAAAGTCAGAACAGTTTTGAATGAATGCTTGGCGAGAAGAGAATGAATTTTCAGGGATGTAATTTCAAGGTAAATACTCGTACTTAGAAAGCGAAGTAAAATGTTACAAAAATATTTTTTACTGATAAATTAATTTTAAAATTTGCTAACTTTAAGAAACTAAGATAATAAAATAAATTCACATTCTGAATTCGGTGACAAGACATAAACATTATTATATTATTCTTGTTAGTTTTTTTGAAGGCGGCTTTTACCTTTCATTAACATAAAATTTATGAATAAGAAAACTTTTACCTGTTAAAAAATAATATTATGTCACTTTTAGTGTCAGACGTACCGTATTCTTGTCTTACTTCAATTAGGAAGAAAATATCTAAAAACTAGCTAAATAAAATTTTCTCCTGGAACGTTACTATGTCTCGTACTATAAAAAACCTGTTACCATTTGTGGGACGTATATTAGTTTTAACTTTGTATTTTAAATTTATTATTTATGAAAAATGTAACTATAATTTTTTTTTAAATTATTAACTAATGGTTATATCATTAACTTATGGTTATATCAGCATATTTATGCTTTAATCGATAGTTACAAAACATTACATAGACATGAAATGTATTACAGATTAATATAAAAGCAATCTTTGTTTTAATTGCAACAACGAAATACATATTAATTAGGTAACAATTTAGGAACAACACGTGACGCTCAACATGTTTGGTTGCTTAAAACATTGCACAATAGAGCAAGATGACGTGGGTCTTGTTGTGTTCTCCGTTCCACATGACCACATGTAGATAAACATTACAAATGTTGGCGTATATAAACGTTCACAGCGAAAACGCCTATAGACTGGATTGTTAAATAAACAATCCTACGCAAACGTTAGTTTTAGGTAAAATCAAGATTACAAGTAGGCTATAAAAACTCAAAATTCATCACCCTAAGACCTCATCTCTACTGTAGACGGATACTCCCTCGTGCAAATATCGTATTTAAGCAAAAGGTGTTAAGTAACAGATGGACGGCGGATTTTAAACATACGAGTACATTTTGTGAATGGTAGCGTGGGACAAAGGAATCGCTCAGAATAGAATAGAATAATTTTTTTATCCAATACAGATTACAAGTAATTCTTATTGAACGTTATGTTTATACTTTGACCACTGTTGACAACTAATTTTTGTTTTCGATTTAAGACCTTAAATCGATAATATTTAATTTTAATATTTAGCTTTGTAGTTTTTTTTTTTATAGAATAAAGGTGACAATTTATCATTAAGCTGCTATTTTACGATGATATTCTTTGAGAGCGTGGTCCTTACTTGGTCGAACCGACCCATTCGAGCAACCACCATAATATAGCTGCAGCGCTACGTATTAAACTTTTTTAAGTTATAGAAAGCAAAGGGACCGCTATAAAGGAAGAGGTTAATATTTAAATTTAGACATTAATGTGTCACATTTAGTTTATGTGTTTAGTAGCGTTATTTGTCATTGGCGAGACGGCGAGACGATTTGAGAACAAGTTGAAAGTCGCCAGAGCATGTTGAATGAGTGAGAGAGAATTGTTAACAAAATTATAAAATTTAGTTTACTAATAATGCACTCACCTTTTAAATTCAAAGGAGTCAGTCGTTTTTGGGCCCACTAGAAATTTTAACGACCCTTAATGGTATTACATACAAAAAAAAGTTACCAATTTATTATAATAAATGGCCTATACATTTTATGAATATCTAAACGGAATCAAGAAATCTAAAAAAAATGAGTGGTTTTGATATTCCGTGTTCTGGTTAATGTAACATGGGGAAAAATGAGTGTAATGAATAATTTTTGCAGTTTCTATTAAAAGAAAAATGTATTTTTTTACCAAGATAACTTATTATATACATATTATATTTGTACTTATTTGTATATTATATATTTATTACTAAAAAGGGATACCACTGAGATTTTTATCCTATTTCTAAAAGTGTTAGCTTATATCATATAACATGGTTCAAAGACACCGTGGAACGAAACGCTATTTTGTCATTGACTTCCGTGCTGGGTAAAAACCGACGGCCATATTATCATAATATAAGCATTTTGAACGTGGTAAAGCCATGCTGCAGCTATATTAGTAGTATAGTTGTAGCACGAATTGGTCGGCTCGACCGGGGAAGGACCACGCTCTCACAGAATACCAGCGTAAAATGGCAGTTTGACACTGCTGTGTTTCGTATGGTGAGTGTAGAGAACCGGAGACCCATTTTACTGGAAAAGAGGCATTCCATCTTAGTCCTCACGGGTGACGACGCATCTGCATTTTGATTCTTTATTGAAGATAAATGTAGATGTCTATGGGTCACAGCAACCACTTACCATCGGGTGGACTGTGTGCTCGTTTGTCATCCTATCCTATAAAAAAAAAAATCATATCTATGTCTGTACCGGCGACCGGGTATTACTTTACGGCAATGACATTCGTCAGGCTGCTGTTTTTTGTACTTACTTACTTATCTGGAAGATCAGCATACACTGAAAACAATTAAATAATATTTGTGGATTTCAACGCACTGTGCGAAGACAATAACTAGCCGAGACAGGAGCAGATGTGCGCCAACTTTTATATTTGTGGATTTCTCAAGAGGTGAGTATCTTATCTTATGGAATGCGAAGAATTCAACTGTACAAAACCTACAATTGATTTAAAGTTTCAAACTTTTATGTGAAATATATCTTATTTTGTCACTCTCGAAGTTCTAGTCCAAAATATTATACTACGGAAACAAAACTACTAAGTTTCGTTTATAATGTATTACATTTTATTTTATTTTTACTGAATATTGAGATATGGTACGATTTTTTAGAAATAAAAATAAACGACCCACACCCACAGACACTTAACGATCTATACATGTTTTAGTACTTAATTATTTTAAGTTTGTAAAAATACTAATAAATATCCCTTCATATTACTAACAAATTAATATGTCAATGTCTAATCAATGCAACAAGTGTTGGATTATATTATACAGGTTAGCCAAATATTCCACATTATGTATTTAATTCGCCAATGACATTCGAAAATGAAAACTGACGAGTTTAATTAAAAGTATATGTGAGTGTATAATACTAGAATTTTGGAAAATCTATAATTTATGTTGAATTACCTAAAACATATGACAAACACAATTCTTATTAGTATGTTAAAAGTGTCAAAGTATTGAAGTGTTATGTTATTGGTAAAATCTAATTTAATTAATAGAGAAAATAAAATCACACAAAATATACACAAATCTATGTTAAAAGTGTCTGTCAGAGTAACTATATCCACAACCGTTACATCCTATCAAAAACCCATTGCTAAACATAGACCTTCCCTCAGATTTCCTCAAAGGAGGATACTTGCTATAGTTGCCATGCTTAGTAGACGAGTCGGCAACCACAGTTTTTTATTGGTAGTTGTTAATAGGAAGACGCTGCTTAAATTCAGAAGGAATGTACACATATTCCTTCTGAATTTAATATTTATAGATATAGATAACATAAAAATAAATTGATGTTATTAGGGAATACATATTAGTGTTAATATTTAATTAAATACGTCTACTATTTATGTTTATTATATTTAAAGTCCATCAGGGAAGCAAGAATTTTGTTTACATTATTTTTATGTTATTTTGTTGATTGTAGGTAATGTACATTCTTTCTGAATTTAATATTTTTTACTTTTTATTTTTATTTGCATTCCCAATTTTTTCAGTTACATCTACTTGATGCAGTTTGTTGTAACTGCCTAATAATATTGCAAGAAAGTATTGAAACTGCTCATTCCATTAGAAGAAGATTTGTATTCCATGTGGATCTTCAATTTTAAGAGCTCATTTTAGAACTCAGCAGAAAGAGATATTATTTTGCAGTGGATACCATCACACCAGGTACTTACTTTACTTTAACAGCCTGTAAGTGATCCGCTTTGGTACACAGATTGATGTTTGTAGTATCATACACCTCGCACTACAAACAATTTGGCTATTCACCACCAGGTTATCTTTAACTTTACAGCCTATCAAAAGTCTACTGCTGAACATAGACCTCCCCCACAGATTGCCTTATAGGGGAGATATTCGATAACCACAGTTTTTTTTCTTTAGTTGCTACTTCTTCCTTACCTTACCCCATATTTGTCTGCCTTTGTACTTAATACACAAGTAATATTTTTTACCTTAAATGAAATTAGTGTAAATGTAAAACGTCTAGGAACTTGTACTTAGTCAAATAATGTTATAATTCTAAAGTAACTACTTCACTTGTTTACCTTTCTGATTTGATGTATTTTTATTTCTTTTTACCTTAGTGGAATCTGGTTTACTACAAAAGTATTATGAAGGGAAACGAGTACATGCTATTTATATATAATTTACGAGACATTAAGACTGTTTATTAGTAATAAAAATTGAAATAAATAAAATATTAATAAATATCATTATTTAGGTGGAAGACACTGTAAAACTATAGTCTGTTCGGTTAGTTAATGGAAAAAAAAACACTTTTCAGGTGGATCATTTAGAATGAGTCTGCAATCTTGTCGGCCGAGAGCTTCTACAACTGTATGGAGACACAAATGATAACAGGGATATGGAATTACAATTCATGAATATTGAAGACATCGGTAACATCCAACAAACACCCCTTATGCCTGTAACTGTAACTCCTGCCATTTCCAGAGAGGCATCAACAATTACTATAATATGCAGACCTTTTCTATCAAAAGGTTTAAATTATTTCTTAAGCAAAAATTGTCTAGTAAGGGTTATTATACTACTAGAGAGTAAATGACTGATAATAACCCTGGGAATGAGGTGATCGCTACCATGCTGTTTCTAAATGTTTTCAAAACAATTGTATAAAAAATTATATTGTAAAATGTGCTTTTTTTAAAAAAGTCTCGCTGGGTTTCTTGCTGATTCTTCCCAGGACAGAGGTTTTTTTGCGAACCAGTGGTAAAAGTAAAAAATGACTTTTAATAAGTATTATGTATTGTAATCTATATTGAATAAAAATGATTCTATTCTATTCTGTGGCTAGTTATAAGCGTGCTGCTTCTACTTCCCGACACTGTATTTTTAAGTTATGTAATCATTTATCTAGATTCTTAATACCTAAACTAAAAAGAACTACTAACCTAAAAGAGAGATTGCTGATTGATAACTCATTATATGTGCCACTGTGCGCTCGTATTTGTGAATACCACTTAAATGAACCTCACAATGATTGGAATAATTTATACACATCATTACTATATGGTAGTTTTTGCCACAGTTGCTACGCTTGTGGCAACCAAAGCTTTTTGTGGTATTCTATAGGGAGATGTTGCTGCTCATCTCCTGGTATCTTTATTTTACTCTGTTACGACTTTTACGACACCATACGGGACGAAACGCGATGGCAATTGACGGAAGGGCTATACAATATTTTACATTATATATTTAATTTAGGGAAGACCTATGTTCAGCAGCGAATTGTTGTAATGATGACGAATAATAATCAATAAAACTTGTAATTATTGTTGCTTACTTGACCTGTTTCTACTTTGTGCCTTATTATAAATAAAGCGCCTAATTTATAAATAAACGCCGAGCAAGTTGAATAGATGCTCTGGTACCTTTTCGTATCTCTTTCAATTGACAATTTCCTTTTGTTTTTTTATAGAATAAGTGTGACAAACAGGCGCACGGTCCACCTGATGGTAAGTAGATGCTGTGGCTCATAGACATCTACATTTATCCTCGTTTAAGAATCAAAATGCAGATGCATTGTCACCCCTGAGGACTAAGATGGAGTGCTTCGTTTCCAGTAAAAAAGGACTCCGGTTCTCTACACTCATCATACGAAACACAGGAGCATTAAGCTACTATTTTACGCTGGTAGCGTTTTCCGTGAGCGTGTCCTACCCCGGTCGAGCCGTATCCGTACACAACTAGTTTAAAACTTCTTCATCATTACAGCCTATAGCCCTAGGCCTATGTTCAGCAGTGGACTTGACTTGGCCTCCCCCAAGGAATTATACAAAGCACGGTCCTGAGCCACCTGCATCCATAGACTTTTTGAATATCTTACCAGGTCGTCACTCCAACTAGAGGGTAGCCGTCCCACACTGAGCTTACCGGTTCGAGACTGCTACTCGAGAATTTTACATTTTAGCTTTAATTGCAGTTGGATGTAAACATGCTAATCAATGAACAAATATTAAAAGAATGTCCTGGCACTGCACCTCGCGGCCTGTGATACTTATAATAGACTGCTTTAAGAATATGATGATTTTACAATAATAAACAATAAAAATGCAGTGACAATACAGTGTTTCTTTTTATCCTAACACAAATAGTTCAAAACACCTTACATGCTATTTATTTTTCGTGGTTAATATCGTAAAAATCGGATATGTTACTATCCAGTCATTTTGGTTTTAATGGTGCTTGGAATGTAAACATGTTATTCAATCAATACAAATTAATAACAATGTCCTGACACTGCACCTGGTGGCATGTGTCACTTTTAATACTGCTTTAAGAATGTGATGATTTTACAATAACAAATACAGTGACAATACAGAGTTTTTTTTATCCTTACACGACCAGTTCAAAACATCTTACGTGCTATTTATTTTCTCAATCGCTGTAGAGGTAAAACTCGCTAAACACCCTAATAGTTCACTGTTGGACGCACATGCACCTAAAACCGTGTTACTGGTTGCAAATGATATTAGATAAATAAGTACATGTGTGCTTGTTTCAATATTCATTAACTTTTTCAGGTGGGTTGCTTAGAATAAATG
Organism: Parnassius orleans; assembly: GCA_029286625.1. Classification (NCBI taxonomy): domain Eukaryota; kingdom Metazoa; phylum Arthropoda; class Insecta; order Lepidoptera; family Papilionidae; genus Parnassius; species Parnassius orleans. The sequence goes on from JAGSMP010001881.1 coordinate 77,415, forward strand.
TGTATGTCTTGTAGGCTGAAATCTTGCAGAGCTGCTCGTAAGTAGAGACAAAAAAGTATATGGATATTGAAGACAACAGTCTTATATCACATAAAATATCCTTATGATTCCTAACAATTTCATAAATGGACATGTTATTATCAAGTTATTTTGAAAAAATCTTTTGGAATGATAATGACTGACAATAATAAATACAATTAAATTATACATGTGTTTTGTAATCCTTACACAACTAGTTTAAAACATCTCACTTCATATTTATCAACATAAATAAACATGATATTACCTAGTCATTTTGGCTTTAATGGTGTTTGGGGTATAATAACTAATGAGTTAATATATTTTAAAGCAAAGTTTACACACTGTACCTTTACTAACCAACAAAGATATATGAAAATAAAGTCTTAACACCGCGCCTGTCTGTCTGTTCCACTATTAATAGACTACTTTTGAAATGATTACAGTAATAAATACAGTGGTATTTTACTTTGTGTTTTTATCCTTTTACAACCAGATTAAAACATTTTTCTTACTATATAGCATGTAAAGGTAATATTATAAATGAACATATTATCTTTTATTCATTTTGGCTTTAATCATATTTATTTAATTACTGTAATGGTGTATGTGATGTATATTCACTAATCAATCAATACATGTAAAAAATAGCCTCCACGCCATGTTTCTTGGTCAGTGTACTATTTTTTGCCGGAACTACTAAAAGGATTTTCCATCAGTCTAAAAGTACCTATAAATGTTAAATGTACCTGCAACTTTGTTTTATGCTATTAATTATTTAGCTGTCCTATTCTATTCTATATACACTATTCTAACTCACAATACTAACAGAAAACAACTTTTAGTTTAGGCTCAGAAGGGCTACAACCCAGAGCCGTAAAGCCGGATTAAAAAAAAATAGCGTTTAGTTTCTTTTTAGGTTATTGTGATATTCATATTTTAATTTCTCTGAATTCCCTTTAGATGCGATAAAACTAATATTAATTTTGCAATCTATAGATTATAAGGAATAAATCGACATACATTTCATTAAGTATCCCTAAAATTTGTAGTGGGCCCATTCTCCATACAAAAAGAAATTGTCTCCTTTATATTTACATTTCAACTCCCTGGTGGCATAGTTGACTTAAATATACCGATTCGTACAATTTAGATAATATTACTAAAACAGCCCTTTGAACATACGGAGTTCAATAAGTACATTTTCTTGTGTATTTATAGCCCTATAATTTATAACGTTTTCTTGTCGGTAACATTATGAATAACGAAGCTGAAACGGTACGGCGATATGTTCTCGGCGATTCCTGTATGGATAGACAACGTTTCTCACTCAACATGACGTTTTGAGCAACATCACAATCACTGTTACTAAAGCCCATCACAAGTCCACTGCTTAAAATAGGCCTCTCCCATAGATCCTTCAGGGCTATCGGCATCAATCGAACACATACGTGGTTCATCAGGTTCTCACTTCATCTGGTGAGTCGCTCAACCCTGCACTTTCCAGTACGAGACTGCCACTCTACAAATTTACTTCCCTATTGGTTGTCGGTTCTTATATGGCTGGTTCATTGCAACTTATTTAATATACGACACTAAGATCTTTTACGATTATTTTGAATTATCAGTTTTTTTGTTACTTGTAGATTATTTGATGGACTTCACTCATATTAAAATACGTAAAAATAATGTATAATGTAAAATATAACATGTCATCTGTGTTTGTTGTCTTTAATCTATATAAAAAGTCAAATGTTAATGTATGAGTTTACCGTTACAGTCTATTAAAGCTCACTACTGAACATAGGCCTCTACCATAGATTGCCTCATTGAGGGGGATGTTTGCCATAGCCATAGCTACCTTTTTTTTTTTGACGCTGCTGCCCATCTCCTGATTTGATTCCCTCTGTCACATCTTACGACACCCACGGGATAATATGGGGTAGTGAATATTCTTACACCGCCACTACACGGTATGTGTCAGTTTATTATTACTTATTATGCATGACCAGGTAGCCAATTCTTTAGCCCACTCTCTGATGTCATCATTAGTAAAAAAATTAAAAGCTATTAAAAATTAGCTTCAACTTAAAACAATTATAATAAAATTGCTGTTTAAAATAACCTTATACAGGGTATTTTTGAAACGCTCCCGAAAACGAAGACAGACGACAGTACTAACTATATCTTAGATGATGGGTGAAATATAAAATCGATCCTGATGAAAAAAAAATCATCTTTTCACAACGTTTTATTAGCTTTATTCACGCTCCATCGTGTTAGTATAAATCATCGTGTTAAATAAAACGTTAATTTCATTAAAATAAAACATGAAAATACTTAAACATAAAAGCAGCAGTGGAATTACTGAATTACAATCAGCTGACTAGGGGTCAATGTACGCGCGAACGCCGAATTCGCGCGGCCCGTAACTAGCGATGGTACCACAATACCTAATAATTTACAACACTTGTCTAAATACCTAACTTATCTACTTAACCTACTAATTTGCCACTGTGCTTGTCTCCACGTAGCCACTTTAATTCGAATTCACAGGTTAAATAAACCAAATAACTGGTTCGATTCCCCGCTAATGAAAAAAATACTTAAATAAAATGTTAACAAGGTTAGAGTCATGCTTTTTTATCCATTGTGTAGGTATATTTTTTATTCTGATGTATTCAGTTATGTACCTATTCAGATCAGTTCAGTACTAAGTTATTTAAAAAAAATAGGTTAAATAAACCAAATAACTGGTTCGATTCCCCGCTAATGAAAAAAAAATACTTAAATAAAATGTTAAAAAGGTTAGAGTCATGCTTTTTTATCCATTATGTAGGTATGTTTATTATTCTGATGTATTCAGTTATGTACCTTTTCAGATCAGTTCAGTACTAAGTAATTTAAAAAAATTAGGTATGAAACGGCTTACCGATCCTCCGTGGCCTTATGAGATTCTCCAAGGCACATTAATATGTTGCCGTATTCACGAGCACTATAAACGTACGCGTTAGGCATTATTAAAACAAAAAGAAACACAAAACGTAACAACAAGAATAACACGTAATAACAAGTACGTAATACCAAGTAATAACAATAAGAATTTAATAAACAAAACCAATGAACTGTCGCTCGCGCATGCGTGTCCAAAGTCAGCGCGGAACTGTCTCAAAACTAAAATTAATAGTGAATCCCGCCAAAACTGAAGCTTACTGCGTCCTAACTAACGTCCTTGCGGTAAACACTTTGAACATTCCCACAGACCGTCAAATATTATGACATTGCCAACTTTTATTTTATAAGTTTAGTTTCCATATGATCCCTACGACTAGTCTTTCATATGGAATTTAGAAGTTATAGTTGTAATTTTTTAATACAATTAGACAATCAATTGTACCCTGACGAAACAAGCAGTTCGTTACTACAAAATGATATTGAAATTAATAAACGTACTTACTTGGGTTTGGTTATCTTTGATTTTGTACAAGAAAATAGAAATAAAATGGTATTGAATAATTTAATAGTTAAAATCAATTGCAATTATGATCGACAGTTAATTAATCTAAAAATAATTATTTTACTTTACTTTTATTGACTTTCCGTTTTAATCCTTCCAATACTTTGATTTGAAAACAGGTACGTCAAAACTATTACAAATTACTTGCAAGTTTTATTGTAATTGCCGCCTCTAATTCTTATGTCGCTTGCAAACAAATCTTAGTAGGTAAATTTGGGAATTCCCATATGTTGGCGCTGACGCGAGGTGACACACAGTCGGCCGGGTGGCGGCAGCGCGTGGTACAAAGGGGCGCGACGGGGAATGCTCGCCAGTATTGTTGTGCGCGCACGCTATTGGTTCCTCATTCTTGCCGCGCTTTGAAAAGCGATGTTTCCCAATATACAGTCGCACACACAGCTTTCTATGCACGACGCGCGACGATGTTTTTAAAAGGAAGGAAAGAAAAATTATTTATATCTATTGTTTTATGACTGAACTAGTGAACGAAAAGGTAAATAGAAGGTGAATGGGGAAAATTGTGCAGTAAAGTTAAATGTATTGAGGAAGAATACTGAAAAATTACCATGTGGTCAACCTGATGACGGAAACATTTATCATTCGCATTGATGATGATGATTCTGATGAAGTAGCATCCAGTAACACCAACACACCATCGACATCCGGCTTCCATGTTCCATGTTCTAACGGTATAATGGACGGCGTGTCACCCTTAGCTTAAGTTTTCTTGTTACAAACTACTTTATTTTACGATTGAAATAAAAATAATGCTCAAGCATACATTATCCATTTTTAATTTCAACCTCTTCCAAAGTTCTAAGAAGCTAGTAAAGTAACTATTATGATTCTACAATAAAACCATTAATTACTATTATAATATTATAAAACAACAGCCTAGTACCATGTAGTACTTTAGAACGCGACTGTACCCATGCGCAAACACACCCCCTCCACTGTCGCTCAGCGTCGTGACGGGACCTGTACGGAGCTAGATAAAAGAGTTTGGCTTCGACGCGGATATTGACCCTAGTCAGCTGATTTTATGATTTATTTATTTTAAATTCCACTGCTGGTTTAATATTTAAGTATTTTCATGATTCTTTTTAATGAAATTAATGTTTTATTTAACTATATCAACACGATGGAGCGTGAATGAAGCTAATAAAACGTTGTGAAAAGATGATTTTTTTTTCATCAGGATCGATTTTATATTTCACCCATCATCTAAGATATAGTTAGTACTGTCGTCTGTCTTCGTTTTCGGGAGCGTTTCAAAAATACCCTGTATATAAAGGAAAAATATATAAACCACATCTCAAAAAGTTTACATACCAATTTATTAAAAAGGATTACAAACAAAACACACAGTAATAAAATAGATAAAATAAATATATAAAATTAATTGGCATATAATTGCTATTAATAAATAAATTGCTGTTTTAAAATTTTCAGGGTCCTTTACCGGTGATACCATGGAATGGAATAATAGACGCCAAGAAAAATAATATATAATATGTTATCAAACATATTATACTGAAGACGAAAGTGATGAGTTTATTTTATCAGGAGAAGAAGAATGCCTTACGATAAATATGGTTCTAAAATAGCTACAGAAACTAATTTAGTACCCGTTGTAGTGTATATACACAGTGGAGCCTTTGCTGGTGGTAATGGGAATATGGCTAAATTTCATTATTTAGCAAGACATGACATCATTGCCGTCAGCTTCAATTATAGATTAGGGGCATTAGGATTTGCATGTCTCGGGAATAAAGAAATTCCTGGTAATGCTGCAATGAAAGATCAAGTGGCTGCCTTAAAGTGGATTAACAAAAATATAAAAAAGTTTGGTGGTGACCCTAAAAAAGTAACATTAGCAGGATTCAGTGTGGGTGCAGCTATGGCTGAATTACTTACGCTATCTAAACTAACTGAAGGACTAATAGACAAATTGATTTTAGAGAGTGGATCAGCTCTTTCCCCATTTGCAATTAATAGAGATCCTATAAGTACCGCATTAAACATCGCAATATCACTTGGATATAATAACACAGGAAAACTGGAGGACTTAACTGAATTTTATCTAAATGCAACTGCAGAGCTTTGTCAACTAAAAGTGAATTTCTTTTACCTAATAGCACTTTTGGATTCGCTCCTGCATTGAAAATATTCATAAAGAGATTGAACCTTTTTAACAAGTCACCAATAGATATCATAAACAAAGGTTTTAAATTACAAGGTATCAGTTCTAACTGATTTCGCTAACATGGAAGGAATAAGTAGATTAATACAATTTGATAAATGGGTGAAATATGAATGGAAAATTCTCAAATTTCCTGCCAGCCGATTTACTATTTCCAGATGAAAAATTGAAAAATTCCGTTGCAAAATAAAAACACCACTACTTCAAAAATGAAGTAACCCATGACAATATTCAAAGCTATGTTGATTATTTTTCTGATTCAATGTTTAAATATTCAATATTGAAGTCAGCTAAATGCATGCTGCAACATCTAACAGGCCCGTATTTTTTTGTATGAGTTTTCATATATTGGTAATTTAAATATGAAATATCACTACATGGACCGTATTAAAGTTGCCAGCCATAGAGACCAAACAGCTTATTTTGGTTTCTTTGGATGGACAAACAGATACGGAGACTTGGATACCAGAGATCGAATGACGATGATGTGGGCTGATTTTGTAAAATACGAGTGAGTAATATTTTACTGTTTGTTGTTGTTTGCATTCCGTATTAGACCTTGCATTTAGTGTTTTTTCGAACTTAATTATTTTATTTTCGAAGAAGATAGAAATAATTTTATTTTATATGATATCTATGATAGCTTTTAGCTGTATGGGTGTGGTTTTTGCCTTGTAATGTGACGTAAGAAAATCCACCATCGCATTTATGGGTAATAATACCAGATGCACATCGGGCTTTCTGGTTATATGACCACCAGGTGTATCAAACTGAGCAGCGTCAAATGTGTCTGATGGATATATACCACTAGTTTCTCTTACGCCGACAGCACACGGCAATAAGCTATATTGATACCCTTTGCTGTTGGCACCTGATGTAGAAAATTACTTTTTGCACTTTATTTTAAACCTGCGGCAGTCCACTGCTGGATATATGCCTCCTAGATCCTATATGAATAATGCGTGCCACTTAAATCTATATATGGTTTTACGTATGCAGTTCCTGCCAGCCACTTTGCGCAAATAATCGCTTCATCTATGGCCTGTTTGGTGAGAATTCCTAAATTCGTTTTTGTTTTAAAATTGCGGCCCACTAATTATTCTTGCAGATACATGGCCGCTGCGTGGACTCACCCGTCTGTCTTCAGGCTTAACAACTACTACAAGCCTCGTACCACAGAAATCTGTGCTTACGGCGATGAGTGACACCCATCACACAGATTGCAATATTTAAGCGACAGGTCGCTTTTGCGAGACACATTTATAATTTATATCATCAACTAACGTGGTAGCCATGCTGCAGCTATATTATTAATGTAATTATAGCACGTATGGGTCGGCTCGACCGGGGTAGGACCACGCTCTCACAGAATATCGGCGTAAAATAGCGGCTTAACGCTGCTGTGTTTTGCAAAGTGATTGCAGAGAATCGGAGAACTTTTTTAATGGAAACGAGGCATTCCATCTTAGTCCTCACGGGTGACAACGCAACTGCATTTTGATTTGTAATTGAGGAAAAATGTATATGTCTATGGCCCACAGCAACCACTTACCATGAGGGGACTGTGTGCTCGTTTGTCACCTTTATCCTGTTAAAAAACAACTCTTGCTGAACAGACTTTAGACAGGGGGTGTCCGGCACTACGTTTACCTAAGCGGAGTATTCATTTCATGACAAGTCTTTTTACACATATTTCTCATTTATTTCATTATTTTACAGAGACCCAACAGCCTACGAGAGCGCGCTTATTAATTTCAAATGGCATCCTTATACAATTGACAAACAAATTTATTTGCAAATTGACAAGAAGCTAACATTAAGGAAAGGTTTATTCGCAGATGGATATAACTTTTGGAATAAAGTATACGAGATGTATTACTGGAATCCAACGCCACCGAAGAAATTAGACAAATTACAAACGTTAAAACAAGGAAGTACACTGAAATCCAAGTCATAATTTAAGGCATTTTATTTTCATAATGATGTAGACTTATTTTATTACTTATTTGTTATGCAAAGTAAAAAAATATTCTTTTACTCTCTTTTACGACTTTGATTTACAATGGCATTACGTTTAAAAAAATTCAAAAACTCGACCTCATTTGTAAGATACTAAAGAAAGGGTAGGGAAATTCTTCCAACAGTCGTGTCAAACGCAGTTTTTATTGTCATGGGGGAATATAAAATCAATACTTAATATTCATCTATAAGCTCTTACATTGAAATTTTGAAATAAGGAAATATTCGTTTTATGTTGAAAATTTATTATCTATTAATTTTACAGTTTCAAACATACTCATCTTATCTAACTTTATAAATGAGCTTGTCCTAACTGTCGCAGACACCACACAGTTTATGTTTTACATTTTTATTTAAACTACTCTCAACCTAGGGGAGCAATGAAAGTAAATCTTAAAGGAGGTAAGGGGTAATTAGTTTTCCAAGACAATATATTTTAATAGAAGTGATTCGAAATAAATTATTTAAATTTAACACGTTCCACCTAATGGTGAGTAGCTGTTCAATTTCACTTCAAAAACTTCAAACAAAGAACGTTAGATACATCGTTACCTGTAAGTTTCAGTGCGTGTTAGCATGCAGGTTTCGATGTTTTCTTCACCGTCGAGCACAGGGTAAAACAGAGGTTCTAGGTGTATAGATTTTTTTTTTTATTTAGTGGCTGACACTGTGATCTTTGCCAATTTATGAAATACATTGTGATTTATAAATACCCCAGAGTATTTGAAATGTACCTAAGTTTCAATACCTGGGTTCTTCCATGATTGTGTCGAGACAATCTCGTACTGTAAATTCCTTTTCAACTTACTGGTTTTCTCTCTAACACATGTTTATGGTAACAATTATAAATATAAAGATATTTCACAAATGGAAAAGGGGGGGCCATCTCTAAAAGTAAACTGTTAATAGATCAAAGACACATTAAGAAATATTATTTTATTGACTACAGTTAAAGTAAACGAACATATGGCATTTAAAAAAAATTAAACGCACAAGTGCAATAAGGATTAGCAACTAAAACGTGGTAGAGCCATGCTGCAGCTATATTAGTAGTATAGTTGTAGCACGAACGGGTCGGCTCGACCGGGGAAAGACCACGCTCTCACTGAATGCCAGCGTAAAATAGCAGCATAACGCTGCTGTGTTTCGTATGGCGAGTGTAGAGAACCGGAGACACTGTTTTACTGGAAACAAGGCATTCCATCTTAGTCCTCACGGGTGACAACGCATCTGCATTTTGATTCGTAATCGAAGATCGATGTAGATGTATCTTCGATTACGAATGTGGGCCACAGCAACCACTTACCATCAGATGGACTGTGTGCTCATTTGTCACTCTTATTCTATAAAAAGGAAAAAAAAAACTTGATTCATCGTGCATAAGAAAGAGATGCTAGTCAGTTTTAAGAGTTATTGAGTAATAATTTTGATGAACAGAGCATGGTATTGCATTTTTTTTCTAAAATGACGTGTTCCATAGACCCAATATATTTTTTATACAATTATAAAGGATGTTATTCCCACACTAGGATTTTTCTTTGTTATCGTGGAGACATGTTACATACATAAACAGCCTCGGAATAATCAATTTCGCTACTGCACTACCGAGCCTCTAATTATAGACTATAACTTTCTTCCATCGTACTTATATTAAGTCTTCACCTATGAAATTACCGTTATTTATGAAATAAGTAAACGTAATTTTTTTTATTTCTATTAATTAAAGTCACCCATGCAATAGATGCATCTTTGCCAACGCAGTGGCAGTTTGTTGATGCCCTTCGTGAATAAATCAGCTGGATGAGAGCAACAAATTCTTCAATGGCATTTTGTACTGCCCCTCGGTTATTGAATTTTTTCCCGTCAAAAAGTTATCCAAATTCTGGAAAAAGTTGAAGTCTGTAGGCGCAAGGTCTGGTGAGTACGGCGGATGACGGAGAGCTTCCAACCACAGCACTTGTAACTTTGATATTGAAAAATTATTTAACAAATGTATCCATGATGACGAAAACGATTCAAATGCGATGAAAACATAACGCTATCAATAAAAAAATGAATAATTTTAAAAAAAGAATTCCATGTTTTAAAAATAAAATTTATTTTAAATTAGAATTTTTAGCCAAACAAAAATTATTTTGATTTGAAATGGCCAGTACTGCAGAACGGCAATTTCATAGGTAAAACCTTATTAAAAGTCCATAATAGTAGTAGATATGTGCCTCTACCTTTGTAGAGAATATTTTCCTTGACTGTCACGCTTGCAGGCTGATTGACGACGGTAGTAACAGACGTTTCACACCTTGCACACTGCTGCCCGTCGCTTGTCTGATAGTAAATGGATGCTGTATCCTATCCAGATCTACCCACCCAGATCTATCCTCGATTAAGAATCAAAATACAGATGCGTTGTTAAAAGGACTTAGATGGAATGCCTTGTTACCAGTTAAAAGGATCTACGTTTCTCTACACTCGTGAAGAAACACAATAGCTGCTATTTTAGGTTGTTATTCTATGAATGTGGCCCTTCCTCAGTGAAGCTGACCCATTGGTGCTCTACCGCGTAATATCGTTTATCGTAACGGAGATGGTTAAACTGCCATATTTCGAAAGCCATAACATCATTCTAGAATGTCCCATAGTCACTTCGAAGCAAAAGTGTCATACACTTTTTCTTTGATTAATTCACTTGGTTTAATTTATTTGTATGAAGTATGACGGCAATGACTACTGAATCACTTTTAGGTTATAAATATTTTTCCAAATCGATTTGTACCATCAGGTATGCTACGACTTGATCACTTTTCTATGGTTGGCAGCAAAAGAAAAATCTAAAATTTATAATTAATTATTTTCAATACTGTAAACATTGTAGTAAAAATATATTCTTATCTAGATAACCCAACCCCTACAAAGGACGTACAATTTAACACCATAAATAATAGTGATGCTCAAAAAGGGGCGCCTGACAGGAAATCAAATTGGAATAGATTGTCCTTACTTCTATGGGGTGTATCGAAACCAAACCGAGACCCGTTTAAAACCTCGCAATTCTTCTGAGTGTGGTTTCCTGTGAAGTTCCACTAATACTGGTTTTAAAGTGTCTTTGCATTGCAAAGTTTGAAAAAAGAAATATTATTTTTGTGTACACTATTAAATGAGATCCGTAATAGTCAACTTTTTATAGAATTTTCAACGTTAATACATAGGATTACGGTGGAAATTTGTAAGCATTTTGCAAAGAGACTGTTTTACTTACTGTATATTTTCCATACAGGTGACACAACGATAAGCGCCGTCAATTTGTAAACGTCTAACGCAAACATTTGGAAAGGATACAATTCGTGCGCTTTTCACATAAAAGATAATGCGTAAAAGTAGGCTCACTATATTTTTTTTAATAAAATGAAGTGACCAACGAATTTACAGTCAACTTAATGATAAGTGGCTACTGGAGTCCGTGGACACCTGCAGCCAACTTTAAACAAAGGAGGCTACAGATGCCTCACAGCCTGTAATTTATACTGACTCCTTGACGGCTCCGTGTCGCAGTGGTGCAGCAATGAGTACAGCGCTGGAAGCTGTGGGTTCGAATCCCGCACGGAACAAGTATTTGTATGGCCTACAAATAACGGTTTCTAGTCTGGATGTTTGTTCTTGTGCAATTTAAGTTTTTACACTGCCTCCACGATACAGGAGAAAATTCTAGTGCGGGGGTGACATTTCTAATAAATTTAAAAAAAGAGTCAAACAAACTCTCTATTGCCCAAATACTCAAACTCTACCCAATTTTAAGACACTTAAATCTCGTGTTGTCTCTATCACTTTCAGTCAAAGTGACTGTAACAGTACGAGACTTAACAACATCTTAAAATTTAGTATCGTTTGAGTATTTGACCATATATTCTTTAGATCAGAACACAGCAGTGTAAGCAGTGCTATTTGGTGAAAGAAATAGTTAAGAGGGTTTTTTTTACCATTACATACTTACATTTATTACAATAACTCTTTAAGAATTCATACATTGCTTAACCAGGGGATTACAGGCGTGACGCTAAGTTCAAAGAGCAGCTAAAAGAGCAAATAACAAAGAGCTACTCTGATCAACTTTTATACGTGGTAGAGCCATGCTGCAGCTATATTAGTAGTATAGTTGTAGCACGAATGGATCGGCTCGACCGGGGAAGGACCACGCTCTCACAGAATACTAGCGTAAAATAACAGCTTAATGCTGCTGTGTTTCGTATGATGAGTGTAGAGAACCGGAGACCCTTTTTACTGGAAAAGAGGCATTCTATCTTAGTCCTCACGGCTGACAACGCATCTGCATTTAAATTCGCAAACGAAGATAGATGTAGATATCTATGGGCCACAGCAACCACTTACCATCAGGTGGACTGTGTGCTCGTTTGTCACCCTTATTCTATAAAAAAAAAACGTTTAGTCAAAAAATATTGGTTGAGTTAATAGAAATGATAGGTATCTAGTCTAGCACCTACATAGTCACAAAACACAATAATATCCTATTTGTCGGCTTCTCTGACATTCTAGGCAATTATTGCAGTTGTCACATTCTTATTTGTTGTAATTCTCATATAAACGTGGAACTTGTAAGTCCCAGACCAAGTACACCGTTTAAATTTCTTAAACGGTGTACTATTAAAACACACATAATATGTATATAAGTATATTAGGTCAAAGGAGTATACACTTCTTTTACTATATTTAGCAATGCCATTGCTTAAATCGTTGTGAACTCAAACATCAGTACAAAAATTATTTTTCATACTATGTTCTAAGATTGTATTTTGCGACTTTTTTAATCAAGTTAAGTGAAATCTATCTCAAAGTGAATATTTGTGCAAACATATCGAATGTATATATCAAATGTATGTCTCGAGTCGGGATGGTTCATCGTATGAGTCTGATAAGGTCATGAATGTCCTTGTCTAATAACACTACTGTCAATATTATCTCCGATCTTATTGTGGTAGGAGTAAAATGAAATTGTATTACTTATATAGAAAAAGGAAGCTTGAGCAAAAAAATAAGGCCGACCACATAAAAATTGTGACTTAATTTTAATACTACAGAAAGTGGAAGGTGAATGTAATGAAAAGGGGGATCGTAAAAAGAATATTACACTTTCATTAAATATACTGCCACCAACTTCCCAGCGGGACCAAAGTATAAATAAATTACTTCTTACGGAGTTGAGTGCTGTATTAACTTCAAGCAGTGTTACCGCAAAAGCGTAGAGTGCATCAAAGTGAAAAAATGCCCTTTAACCCTCTTTTCATTAAAGCTATGTGAGGTTCTTTTTAACTAAAATATTAATATAAAAGCATTTATACTAACTTCGCTTTTAGTAACCTACAGGAGCTTAAATGAAAAATGGGGATGAGTTTTGAGGTTTCTTAAATCACTTAAAAGTTACTTTTTCAATCAAAATAAGCTTTAAGGTTAAAGCAGTAATCAAAAAAATCCAACCGCATAAAATAGTTAACTGAAAGGAGAACATTTTTATACTCTATTTTACTTCTACGATTAAGGTAATTCTAACGAAACCTCATTCTTAAACTTCATCAAGCCGTTTAGGCTACAGAGCATGCCAAAGAAATAGATATACATACATACTCTAGAAAATCATTACCCTTCCACTGGGGTTGTCGGGTCTTTCTTTATCAGATTGAAGAAATCAGAAGTTTAGAAGTTGACTGTTGGATATGGGCCTTCCGCAATGTAGCATTAGACGATCGCACTTTCAGACGTTTCGCACCTTTGACGCTACTTTTCGTTGCCGCTCTGGTTGTTGTTAGCGAGATAGTTATACCTTGCGGAAGCCTTAAGATCTTTTTGTATCCTATAGTCGCTTCATTGGACACCCATAGAAGGAAATGGGGTGATGGATTCTTGTCGAGCTCATCAAAGAGCGGCATCAAGAATACACAATAAAATGTTTTGTACTTCATTGAAACTATAAAAATAAAAGTTTAAGAAGTATAATAGTTTTGTGAGGAAATATTAAGGAACACGCTTACATAAAATAGCAACGTAAAGTAGCAGCATAAAGATAAAATATATTTACCTATTTATTATTTGTAATACACTAGCGATTCGCATCGGCTTCGCACGGGTTATTTGTGGATCTCGATAACAGCGCCACCTACCGGGTCCAAATGTAAATCAAAATCATCTAGAGACCCATTGAAACACACACAAAAAAAAATCATCAAAATCGGTTGAGCCGTTTTTGAGTTTTAGCGAGACTAACGGACAGCAATATATTTTTATATATACATATTACGGATGGATATTTTATGACAATAAGATTGAAATAAACGTAAAATCATATTAATTGTGTGTATTATTCTGCTGGATCACCGTGCATCAAAAAAAAACAATATTTTTGTTCTCTACTTGTACATTTTACGAAATCCAAACTTTCTTTATCGTATGGGATCTCTTGGTTTAATTTCATTCTTTCTATGGCATTTCTTTATAGTTCTGACGCAAAAGGCAGCACTATTATTTTGTTGCTTTTATATTATATTATATTTATATTATTGTAGGTTTTGACATCTTCTTGCCACTGCCCATTGTCGACATACAAAACCTACTGAACGAGATTAGGCGTGGGATTCGTTTACGCCATCACAACGAACCACATTATTTTTTAAGTTATTTATATGTCTTATTTCGTAATATCATTAAATTATAAGTGACCGTGTAGTTATGGTGAAAGTATATCCACTACCCCATATCATATGAGGCAACAGAGGGAAACAAACCAGGAGATGTGTATCAGCATCTTCCTAATGAAAACTAGAAAATAAAAATTGCGATTGTCAATCCGCCTATCAAGCTTGGCAATTATGGCATATATACCCACATGTGGCAATCTATAAGGAGGGGTTTGTTCAGTAGTGAACTTTCATAGACCTTAATGAATGGATAATGAATATTTTTTTTATAGAATAAGGGTTATAAACGAGGACATAGTCCACATAATGGTAAGTGGATGCCATGGCTTATAAGCTATGTCTACACCAGTGCGCTTTCCTGTTCATCTTACGTCTTCCTCTAACGCATGCCTGAGCAACCATAGCGCATGCGCTAAAACTAGTTCGACAACAGCGCATGCCTCTAGCGAACGCTGATCCGTCACCGGTGGGTTCGCATGCAACATTTCGTGCATTTTAGTAAACAAAATGGCGGAAGACAAAGTTAAAACATTAGAATTTATCGATGATTATCGAACATATCAAGTATTGTGGCACCACAAGCACAAAGGTTACACAAATAAAATAAAAAGAAACGACGCGTTGATTTCTCGGAGACAAAAATATAATTATGATGTACAAACGGTTAAAAACAAGATGAAGCTTGAGGTCATACTTTTCAAAGTAACATCAAAAAGTTACGATGAAAAGGAGTGGGTCCGGAACAGAAGATAATTACAAATCTTCGTGGTTTACCTAACCGAGGCGCGTGAGGTATAGACGAGTTGCATGCGACAAGCGCACGCGTATAGACGATAAGCTGCATACGTCTTATGGCACAGCGCTTGACGCAAGACGACCTGAAAGTTGAAACGCAAAATGAACATGAAAGCGAAATTGAAAGCTCACTGGTATAAACATAGCTATAGACACCTATATCTATCCTTGATAAAGAATCAAAATGCAGATCCGTTATGTTTTCTTATATTTACGCGAACACTACACATTGAATAAAACTATTTTTACGGATTTTATCGCGTTTAATTTTATTAATTTTGATTCCCGACGTTTCGGGTGCTTTACAGCACCCATGGTCACGGGGGGGACTGAGGTGTTTTACGTCCCAATGTCAGCTTAGCAGTTAGCGGGCTAACTATGAAAGCTAACTATGAACGAACGGAACAATGACGCTTTCTAACAACATCTCGTAATCGCAATGAAATGATAAGATCGTTGTTCTTTTCACGAACATTTCGATGTTTTATTTTTCTTTTTAAAGTAACAATGGGGTATGCTCAGTGGACATGTTTGTTGAAATTAAAAGAAAAATACTTTAAAGTGACAAAGGTTTCTCTTACGTCGCGTAGTTACAAGATAGGGCCCCATGGTAGGCCCAGTGATCCGTCTAGATTTATACCACTCTTTTACCTATTTCTACCACCAAGCAGCAGTCGATCAATGCTATTTTCCGGTTTCAACTTCTTAGCCTAAGCCTTACCGGCTTATGCTAAGAACTCATGAAGCTATAATAACTCGCGCCCGTAGCGTAGTTTTTAGCTTGACTGGGGTAGGACTGCGCTTTCACAGAATACCAGCGTAAAACAGCAGAGTAATACCGCAGTTTTTCGTATGATGAGTGTAGAGAACCGGAGAACCTTTTTATTGGTAACAAACTATTTCACCTCAAGAACGGGTTATGTCGGACTCGCACTGACTAAAACCCCATGGTGTTCCACCTTCGTCGCATATTGGCAGGGCCACGGGAACGCTTTCGCACACATCCGCGGCCCCACCAGCGCTGACAGCCCCATGGCGGCCCCTTCTCGGGAGAGGACCCTCCTCCCCCATCTCCTTCTCAGGTAAGGCGCACCAGAACACATGGCGCGCCCTCCTCCGCGGCCTCCAACTTAACATGCGCAACGGACGCCCCCGTGTCCGATGGGCGAAGGCCATGGGGCCAGGAAAAACACTAAAAAAACACAAAGCACTCAGAAGCACCAGCCTTCCTGACCCCAGCGGCGGATCTGGTCTATGGCTCCGCCGCCAACCAAGATTCGGCTGCGGAAATGAGAGGCAGCGCCCTCGCAATACCAACACTCCTCTCCCCCCGCAGCCCCACCACCACTGCATCAATTAACGGTGCGGCCCCATCAGAGTCGCGGAGGATAGGGCGAGTGGTGCATCGCCATACCAACACCACGGGCCAGCCAAGGGGTTCCTCTTTGTTCACCGCGGGTGACCAAGCTACGGCTACTAAGACCCCCGGCACTACAAGGCGGGAACCCGTTCGGCGGGTCATTAATACCGACCTACTGGCCTCAACTGATTTATGAATAAGAAAAATTTGCAGTTTCGCGTGGAAAAATAATTTAATTATAATTTTAATTTATATTTTACTTTATTTTTGTAAGGAAATAATATTATAATAACGTATTTCTATCATCATCCTAACAGCCTTTCACAAGTCAACTGATGAAACTATGTGATTAACATGTTAAAGTCTGTTGCCTAACTTGTGTCGTGTTGACTTGTGAGTCATTCATTGGGGAGGCTTATGCCCCTAGGAATGACTCACAAAATACGAACCACCACACAACACGTTCCTGAGCCATCTGTATCCATCAATTTCCTGTATGTCTTATCAGGTCGTCAGACCATCTAGTAAGGGGCCTACTCGAAAACCTTTCTACCCTTTCAGTTGTCGGATTAAGCTTTCTGATTCACTGGGCTATATTGGATACTCTGGTTCTACCGCGCATATCCTTATTACGAAGTCTATCACGCAGAGAAACTCCCAGCATAGGTGCTTTGCAATTTAGAAGGTAAATATCAGTATTGGTACTGTTACCGTTAAACATATCATACATTATACAGTACACTACTGAATATAGCTGCAAATTGTACCTAAGTGTTTTGGGATGTCCGGTGAATCATTGAAACCATTAATCAAATTATACCTCGTCTCTCACTACACTGTAATATGTTGTTCATTGTGCTTATGTCCGATAAGTGAGAGGTCCTTTGTTGCTGAGTCGATTCACTCTTGATGTAGCATTTTATCATAATACAGCTGCAGAGTGACTTTACCACGTAACAAAATACCGGTTCCCGTAGACAATTCTTTCAGCCTATTTCTAACAGTTTTTTCAATAAGTTACCATATTTTACATTTCCTTAGATAAAAGGTCGCGGCACAAACAAGAAGTGTTGCAGTTTTATTTCCCTAGCGGCTTCCATTCATAAGTCATATCTTTCCAAAGCGCTTGCTAAAGTTTTCTTCCTGTGTTTGTCGGAACTATTGGAATATATTCAGAGTCATTCTACGTAAACAGTGGATATCATAAAAACTATAAATGTATATAAAATAAATGCAGCTCACAACAAATTTAAATCCATGAAACAAATATTGGTGTTTGTTACTATTTATTTGTGCGTGTCGAGAATATTGGAAAACATGAACTGAGGTTGCCGATCTATTATGCTGAGCAACCCTTGCAAAAGTTAAAAGAAAACACTGCAATTTGTCAATGTGAAAAAAATGAAACATAATAATGAAAAAGGACTATAAGGACAGAAAAGAAGAAAACAAACAAGAAGTCCTTATCAACGAAAAATGTAAAATCTTTAGCAAATAGAAATTTTCTTAACATTGAAACAAAACAATGTAAAAAAATATAGTTTTTACGTATTATAAGCCAGTGCTTGACTACAATCCTACCTGGTGGTAAGTGGCAATGAAGCCTTAGATCGTAAATTGTACTTACTCAGATTAGTAGCAGGAGTCACTTTTAGTGCTAGATTCAAGACCCTATTTCCCGTCGTCATATCTACTGTCTTTTTACCCCTCGAACCTCGAGATAAAAAGCTGCGCGGTGTGAAGTACCGCCGCAACCTTGCTAGGACACCTAGTTTTCTTGCAGCTGCTTTGGCCCTGGACTCAATGAGACGCTCCTAGTCGAGGTTCGGAGAAATCTCAACCCCTAACAACTGCATGCGTTCAGTGTTCTCCAAAGATAAAAGTAGGATAGTGTAAGTGGCTCCTTTTAGCTGTGAAGAGACAAACCAGTGTCTTCGAGGTGTTGAATCTGACAAGACTAACATGTGAGTGACTGCAGTGAGAAATTTGAACGTTTACGCACTGGATTTGATCCCGACTAGCCCGATCATTCGACTGGTATCTCTCAAAATGGTCGTCTGCATACTCTTTTTATTATGTACGAGCAGCTATGCAGGTCTAGAAAGACCAGTATCACGGCGACCTATAAGATCTATTGTGATTCTGCATACCCTTAGATATCGAGCATAAGCAGATCATAAATATACAACTGAAGAGAGTTGCAGAAAGAACGGACCTCTGAGGAACTCGAAACCAAAATATTTTTGTATCATAAAACACCATTATTAGTTCCAAGAACACACACTCGATCAAAACTCACCTTCGCAAATGACGTGCGCATGCGAATGCTTACCTCTGCGTCCCGCGCTTCACTTTAGAAAGATACCGGATCTCACGACTCCAAACGTTATAAAATTGACTTGATTTTCGATGCTTAAAAATAGTGGTGAGTCCCATGGACTCAGGGTCTCTCGTTCTCGGCCACGGTGGCCAGTCTCAACGAAGACTAACCATCTGCGCATGAAAGTGTTGTAGAGCCTAAGTACGTGTGCAAACACAGGTGCACTCTCTATTCCCTAATCTCATAGTCCGCTGGGACGGTAAACCGACACGACCGGAGAGATCAGGCGCAGGAAGGCTTAACGTGCTTTCCGAGGCCATAGAGAAAAATGAAACAAGAGTGGGGCAGCAGCATCTTCCTAATAACAACTCGAAATACTTTTGATAGGCTGTGACGAAAGATAATTGATGCAATAAGAATAATATAGTGAATTATGACATAAAAAGACATCTTGATAATTGACAACATGATAAAGATAGTAAGATAATTCGATGGGCTGATCTTGTGGAGGTCAGTGTTTCACGTTTACAAGAAAATACTCAAAACTCTTTTCAGGTATAATTTTGAAGATTCAAGATCAAAATTAAATAACTGTCGATGAATATAAGACGAAGAAAAACCAAAAAGCGTATCCATACATATATTTGGAGAACATTGAATTGCCACAAGCATACCACCGGCCCATTCGAATAAGAGAAGCTTTGCATACAGATTTAGCGAGGTTTTGTAAATGTGGAGCGAGCCTGCGCTTTTAACATCCTTTTAAATCCCAGTTTTTGCGATGGTGAAAAGGTTTAGAAAAACTAATAATAATGCGGTTGCAGCTACTTTTATTTTATTACATTAATTTATTTTTTAATAATGATTCCAATAGATTTCAAAAATAAATTATCATTAACTTACCTTCTAAACTTAAAATATTTTTACGCCTACAGTGGTGACTTTATGTGATTTTGATAATATTTATAAAGTAAATTAGTATGATTATATTCATAATTTTTTAATATTTTTTTCATAAACCCTGACATATCTCTCGAAAAATTTGCTGGTATTAGATGTGTTTGCGAATATAATTTTTATTTTTAATGCAAAAACAGAGCTTTATGTCTATGCCTTTGTCGTATCTATTTTAAAGTACAGCAATTACTTTGTTATAATACATAAATTTTTCCCCTTGAATAAAAAATGGTCCATTGTTATATTATTAAAAATTATTAACATCACTTTTGAAATTTGTTAAACACATTGTTAGCGCATTTTCAGTATTTTTTCAAATTCAAATTCAAATTCAAATTCAAATCGTTTATTGCGAATATAGGTTGATACAGTTGGTGTTTACGTAGTTTATCACTTATAGAACAAACTTTTAGTACAGCTATATTCCGCCATTTGGCATGCAATATGCATCACATTTTATTATTTTTATATTAAGTTACTTAAACATGCTCTAGTTACAATTTGAGTTCATATAATACATAATCAAAAATAATAGCGATAAGTCAATTTAGATAATATTATATAAGTCAAGTCAATTTATTTATTCTGAGTCATGTAACAGTCAATTATTGAATTTCATATTTGTCTTCGAGATATTCTTTCACACTGTAGTATGCCCTATTAACAAGAAATGCTTCAATCGTATTTTAAACTTATCTATGTTGAGCATTTCAAAATGTGTAATGGTAAATGGTTATAAATTCGAGGGCCATACAAAATATACTGTTGTTAAATTGGGCTGTTTTGTTTGATGGAAAACATATTTTGTTATTATTACGTTTACTGTGTAGGCACTCAAATAAAGGAATATGCGTAATAACAAAACAGCTACCTCATATATATAAAGGCATGGAAGTGTTAACAGTTTCAGACTAATAAAAATGGTTTACAACTATCCGTCTGTTTTAACTTCACAATGGCCTTACACATCTTTTTGGGCTCTAAATATCATTTCATTGTCTACAGAGTTACCCCAAAAGATGACACCATACCTAACACTGATTCTACATAACCGTGGCGCAGTGATGACGGTAGATTGATTCACAACTGTTCCAAGTCTATACAGTGCATAAGAGAACTGGTTGAGTTTAGTACAAATATCTTCCACTTGAGATTTCCATTTTAAGTTTGAATCGAGATTGAGGCCTAAAATTTTGCATTTTCGACTACATTAATTTGTTGTCCGTTGTAGCATATATTAAGATTTATTAAATTATTTTTACATTTCTGAATGTCATTAGATTTGTTTTATTTAGATTAATTAATAAATTATTATGATAACCATTGAATTATTATGTCCAGTGTTTGATTTATGTCAGATATCATTTGATTTTTTGTGCTTGTAAACATTACTGTACTATCGTCTGCAAATAGTACCATATCTTGATTATATAATTTGGTAAATCGTTTATATAAACAAGGAATAATAATGGACCAAGAATACTTCCCTGGGGTACTCCTTGAGTTACTTCACGATATGACGATAAATGAACTATTTGTTTATACGTTTTTGAGCATATACGCGTAATTTGTGTACATTGTTGTCGATTTATTAGGTATGTTTTTAGGAGATTGAAGACATTTCCTCGAACTCCGTACGCTTCTAACTTACTTAAGAGGATATTGTGATTAACATAGTCAAAAGCTTTAGTTAAATCCATATATAGAACAGATACTAAGTGCTTATTATTAAGGATTGACATTACAGTGCGTAGAAATTGAAAGACAGCTAAATTTATACTTTTATTCTTTCGAAATCCAACTTGTTTCTCTGTGAAGATTTTATATTTTTCAAAGAAATCGTTAAGGTTTTGAGTTATTACCTTTTCAAAAATTTTAGAAAATATCGGTATGAGTGCTATGGGTCTATAATTTTCTTAAATACAGGTTGAACTACCGTTTTTTTTAATCTATTTGGGAATATTCCAGAGGCTATACATAAATTTACGATGTAGGATAAAACGGGTGAGATGACGGTTGATACATTTTTTACTACCTTTGTGCTAACGTCATCATAACCTGTGCTATTTGTATTCTTTAATGAATTAATTATATTATTAATTTCGAAAGGAGTCGTTGGGTTCATAAATAATGAGTTATAACTATTCGGTATTTTGGAGTTAACATTAATTGTTGTTAGATTACTGTCATTTCCACTTATGAAATAATTGTTAAATAACTCTGCGATATCTTTGGGGTCATCAATGATCACCCCATTATTATTGATATGCCTGATTTCCTCTCTAATCACATTCCTGTTATTATAATTGATGATTGACCAAGTAACTTTAGATTTGTTTGAAGCTGTTTTGATTTTATAGTCATTCTGTGCCCTTTGTGTTAACTTTATTATTTTGTTTAAACGTTTTGTGTAACATTTGAACAAATTTCTGTTATGTGTAGTCGGATGTTTTCTATATTGCCAAAGTAAATTTCTTTTTTGTTTTGCACATATTCTTATACCTTTCGATATCCAGGAAGGTTTTTTCCGAGGTGCTCTTTTTATTAATATAAATGGAAAACATAGATTATAAAATAAGTAGAATAATTCGTGAAAATAATCGAATGCATAATTTGGATCAGTCGTATTGTAAACTTCGTTAAAAGTAAGTGATTTTAAGCATTGATTGAATTTTTTCATGCTTTACATAAATCTACTTTTTATTAACCAATGTGAGAGAACAAGTTTCTTTGACTTTACAAGTTAACATTTGGCTTGAATGATCAGACAGAGCAAATTCAAAAATGTTATATTTACTTCCTTTAATATTGTGTATAAAGTTATCTAAACAAGACCCACTTACAGTGCGCGTTGGCTTATTAATGGCCATTTAAGATTATAGCCAATTATTGTTTGATTTAGCATGTTAGCCTCTTTGCTTTTTTTAGAGTGTTTATATTGAAATCTCCACATATAACTATTTTTTTCCTTGTGAAGCACAATGTAGCAAGTATGTCATTAAATATAGCAAAAAACTGATCAAAATTTTGTGAATTGTTTCGAGGTGGTCTGTAAATACACACTACTATTAGACCATGTAATGTAAGTTCTATGGCACAGCACTCAATTATACCCGAAACGCCATATTTTTCTATAGAATTTAAGGTTTTGAACTCATGATGATGGTGAATCAAAATACAGGCACCTCCATGACGGTTTTTACGACAAAAAGAGGCTGCAGGTATATAGTTTTCTACGAATAATAATTTGGTGTCACCCTTCAACATATTGTGCTCAGTTAAACATATTACATCAACTAGGAAACCCTGTTCCAAAAGAGAATTGAGATTTAAAGTTAAAAGATCTGACTTACTTATAACGCCATTAATGTTTTAATGGAAATAAAAAATAAATGCAGCTCACAACAAATTTAAATCCATGAAACAAATATTGGTGTTTGTTACTATTTATTTGTGCGTGTCGAGAATATTGGAAAACATGAACTGAGGTTGCTGATCTATTATTACTGAGCTTAACCCTTGCAAAAGTTAAAAAAAACACTGCAAATCTGTCAATGTATGAAAAAATGAAACATAATAATGAAAAAGGACTATAAGGACAGCGAAAAGAAGAAAACAAACAAGAAGTCCTTATCAACGAAAAATGTAAAATCTTTAGCAAATAGAAATTTTCTTAACATTGAAACAAAACAATGTAAAAAAATATAGTTTTTACGTATTATAAGCCAGTGCTTGACTACAATCCTACCTGGTGGTAAGTGGCAATGAAGCCTTAGATCGTAAATTGTACTTACTCAGATTAGTAGCAGGAGTCACTTTTAGTGCTAGATTCAAGACCCTATTTCCCGTCATTATATCTACTGTCTTTTTACCCCTCGAACCTCGAGATAAAAAGCTGCGCGGTGTGAAGTACCGCCGCAACCTTGCTAGGACACCTAGTTTTCTTGCAGCTGCTTTGGCCCTGGACTCAATGAGACGCTCCTAGTCGAGGTTCGGAGAAATCTCAACCCCTAACAACTGCATGCGTTCAGTGTTCTCCAAAGATAAAGTAGGAGCCAGTGTAAGTGGCTCCTTTTAGCTGTGAAGAGACAAACCAGTGTCTTCGAGGTGTTGAATCTGACAAGACTAACATGTGAGTGACTGCAGTGAGAAATTCGAACGTTTACGCACTGGATTTGATCCCGACTAGCCCGATCATTCGACTGGTATCTCTCCAAAATGGTGCAGTCGTCTGCATACTCTTTTTTTATTATGTACGAGCAGCTATGCAGGTCTAGAGAGACCAGTATCACGGCGACCTATAAGATCTATTGTGATTCTGCATACCCTTAGATATCGAGCATAAGCAGATCATAAATATACAACTGAAGAGAGTTGCAGAAAGAACGGACCTCTGAGGAACTCGAAACCAAAATATTTTTGTATCATAAAACACCACTATGAGTTCCAAGAACACACACTCGATCAAAACTCACCTTCGCAAATGACGTGCGCATGCGAATGCTTACCTCTGCGTCCCGCGCTTCACTTTAGAAAGATACCGGATCTCACGACTCAAACGTTATAAAATTGACTTGATTTTCGATGCTTAAAATAGTGGTGAGTCCATGGACTCAGGGTCTCTCGTTCTCGGCCACGGTGGCCAGTCTCAACGAAGACTAACCATCTGCGCAGAAAGTGTTAGAGAGCCTAAGTACGTGTGCAAACACAGGTGCACTCTATTCCCTAATCTCATAGTCCGCTGGGACGGTAAACCGACACGACCGGAGAGATCAGGCAGGAAGGCAACGTGCTTTCCGGGCCATAGAGAAAAATGAAACAAGAGTGGGGCAGCAGCATCTTCCTAATAACAACTCGAAATACTTTTGATAGGCTGTGACGAAAGATAATTGATGCAATAAGAATAATATAGTGAATTATGACATAAAAAGACATCTTGATAATTGACAACATGATAAAGATAGTAAGATAATTCGATGGGCTGATCTTGTGGAAGTCAGTGTTTCACGTTTACAAGAAAATACTCAAAACTCTTTTCAGGTATAATTTTGAAGATTCAAGATCAAAATTAAATAACTGTCGATGAATATAAGACGAAGAAAAACCAAAAAGCGTATCCATACATATATTTGGAGAACATTGAATTGCCACAAGCATACCACCGGCCCATTCGAATAAGAGAAGCTTTGCATACAGATTTAGCGAGGTTTTGTAAATGTGGAGCGAGCCTGCGCTTTTAACATCCTTTTAAATCCCAGTTTTTGCGATGGTGAAAAGGTTTAGAAAAACTAATAATAATGCGGTTGCAGCTACTTTTATTTTATTACATTAATTTATTTTTTAATAATGATTCCAATAGATTTCAAAAATAAATTATCATTAACTTACCTTCTAAACTTAAAATATTTTTACGCCTACAGTGGTGACTTTATGTGATTTTGATAATATTTATAAAGTAAATTAGTATGATTATATTCATAATTTTTTAATATTTTTTTCATAAACCCTGACATATCTCTCGAAAAATTTGCTGGTATTAGATGTTTGCTTAGCGAATATAATTTTTATTTTTAATGCAAAAACAGAGCTTTATGTCTATGCCTTTGTCGTATCTATTTTAAAGTACAGCAATTACTTTGTTATAATACATAAATTTTTCCCCTTGAATAAAAAATGGTCCATTGTTATATTATTAAAAAGTTATTATAACATCACTTTTGAGAAATTTGTTAAACACATTGTTAGCGCATTTTCAGTATTTTTTCAAATTCAAATTCAAATTCAAATTCAAATCGTTTATTGCGAATATAGGTTGATACAGTTGGTGTTTACGTAGTTTATCACTTATAGAACAAACTTTTAGTACAGCTATATTCCGCCATTTGGCATGCAATATGCATCACATTTTATTATTTTTATATTAAGTTACTTAAACATGCTCTAGTTACAATTTGAGTTCATATAATACATAATCAAAAATAATAGCGATAAGTCAATTTAGATAATATTATATAAGTCAAGTCAATTTATTTATTCTGAGTCATGTAGTCAATTATTGAATTTCATATTTGTCTTCGAGATATTCTTTCACACTGTAGTATGCCTATTAACAAGAAATTGCTTCAATCGTATTTTAAACTTATCTATGTTGGAGCATTTCAAAATGTGTAATGGTAAATGGTTATAAATTCGAGGGGCCATACAAAATATACTGTTGTTAAATTGGGCTGTTTTGTTTGATGGAAAACATATTTTGTTATTATTACGTTTACTGTGTAGGCACTCAAATAAAGGAATATGCGTAATAACAAAAACGGCTACCTCATATATATAAAGGCATGGAAGTGTTAACAGTTTCAGACTAATAAAAAATGGTTTACAACTATCCGTCTGTTTTAACACAATGGCTTACACATCTCTTTTGGGCTCTAAATATCATTTCATTGTCTACAGAGTTACCCCAAAAGATGACACCATACCTTAACACTGATTCTACATAACCGTGGTACGCAGTGATGACGGTAGATTGATTCACAACTGTTCCAAGTCTATACAGTGCATAAGAGAACTGGTTGAGTTTAGTACAAATATCTTCCACTTGAGATTTCCATTTTAAGTTTGAATCGAGATTGAGGCCTAAAAATTTTCGACTACATTAATTTGTTGTCCGTTGTAGCATATATTAAGATTTATTAAATTATTTTTTACATTTCTGAATGTCATTAGATTTGTTTTATTTAGATTAATTAATAAATTATTATTTGATAACCATTGAATTATTATGTCCAGTGTTTGATTTATGTCAGATATCATTTGATTTTTGCTTGTGCTTGTAAACATTACTGTACTATCGTCTGCAAATAGTACCATATCTTGATTTATATAATTTGGTAAATCGTTTATATAAACAAGAATAATAATGGACCAAGAATACTTCCTGGGGTACTCCTTGAGTTACTTCACGATATGACGATAAATGAACTATTTGTTTATACGTTTTGAGCATATACGCGTAATTTGTGTACATTGTTGTCGATTTATTAGGTATGTTTTTAGGAGATTGAAGATTTCCTCGAACTCCATGCCTTCTAACTTACTTAAGAGGATATTGTGATTAACATAGTCAAAAGCTTTAGTTAAATCCATATAGAACAGATACTAAGTGCTTATTATTAAGGCTTGACATTACAGTGCGTAGAAATTGAAAGACAGCTAAATTTATACTTTTATTCTTTCGAAATCCGACTTGTTTCTCTGTGAAGATTTTATATGTTTCAAAGAAATCGTTAAGGTTTTGAGTTACCTTTTCAAAAATTTTAGAAAATATCGGTAGAGTGCTATGGGTCTATAATTTGCAACATCACTCTTGTCATTTTTCTTAAATACAGGTTGAACTACCGTTTTTTTTAATCTATTTGGGAATATTCCAGAGGCTATACATAAATTTACGATGTAGGATAAAACGGGTGAGATGACGGTTGATACATTTTTTACTACCTTTGTGCTAACGTCATCATAACCTGTGCTATTTGTATTCTTTAATGAATTAATTATATTATTAATTTAGAAAGAGTCGTTGGGTTCATAAATAATGAGTTATAACTATTCGGTATTTTGGAGTTAACATTAATTGTTGTTAGATTACTGTCATTTCCACTTATGAAATAATTGTTAAATAACTCTGCGATATCTTTGGGGTCATCAATGATCACCCCATTATTATTGATATGCCTGATTTCCTCTCTAATCACATTCCTGTTATTATAATTGATGATTGACCAAGTAACTTTAGATTTGTTTGAAGCTGTTTTGATTTTATAGTCATTCTGTGCCCTTTGTGTTAACTTTATTATTTTGTTTAAACGTTTTGTGTAACATTTGAACAAATTTCTGTTATGTGTAGTCGGATGTTTTCTATATTGCCAAAGTAAATTTCTTTTTTGTTTTGCACATATTCTTATACCTTTCGATATCCAGGAAGGTTTTTTCCGAGGTGCTCTTTTATATATAATGGAAAACATAGATTATAAAATAAGTAGAATAATTCGTGAAAATAATCGATGCATAATTTGGATCAGTCGTATTGTAAACTTCGTTAAAAGTAAGTGATTTTAAGCATTGATTGAATTTTTCATGTTTTCTTTAATAATCTCTACTTTTTATTAACCAATGTGAGAGAAGAAGTTTCTTTGACTTTACAAGTTAACATTTGGCTTGAATGATCAGACAGAGCAAATTCAAAATGTTATATTTACTTCCTTTAATATTGTGTATAAAGTTATCTAAACAAGACCCACTTACAGTGCGCGTTGGCTTATTAATGGCCAATTTAAATTATAGCCAATTATTGTTTGATTTAGCATGTTAGCCTCTTTGCTCTTTTAGAGTGTTTATATTGAAATCTCCACATATAACTATTTTTTCCTTGTGGCACAATGTGTAAGTATGTCATTAAATATAGCAAAAACTGATCAAAATTTTGTGAATTGTTTCGAGGTGGTCTGTAAATACTACTATTAGACCATGTAATGTAAGTTCTATGGCAAGCACTCAATTATACCCGAAACGCCATATTTTTCTATAGAATTTAAGGTTTTGAACTCATGATGATGGTGAATCAAAATACAGGCACCTCCATGACGGTTTTTACGACAAAAAGAGGCTGCAGGTATATAGTTTTCTACGAATAATAATTTGGTGTCACCCTTCAACATATTGTGCTCAGTTAAACATATTACATCAACTAGGAAACCCTGTTCCAAAAAGTTGAGATTTAAAGTTAAAAGATCTGACTTACTTATAACGCCATTAATGTTTTAATGTAATATATTTATATGTTTATAGTTAACGAAAAATGTTTTAGATTGTTCCGCAATTACATGGTCATCACACGCATGTAACTCTGGTGTAGCAGACTGAACGTCACCCATAGAATTCAATGCGATTGGCGATTTTGCAGTGCATTTACATATATCTTTACTTGCTTCATCAATGCTACACGTAGTGTCCATGTTATATGGAAATATTGATATGTCGACAAGTATTCGTTGCATAATATTTTTATATATATTCTTTAATCCATAATTGCTGATTTTACCAGATTTGTAAAAACATGTCATACGAGATTATAATTCGAATCAAAAATATGCATATTTATAGTATTGCACATTCATGAATAATAAGTTATTAAACATCTATTTTATAATTAAATATAGGGGCTCTGCATATATATGTAGGAACACATAATATTATATTTGTATGAGATATACTTTGTAAACATTCCTGAATAGATTTGACCAGCTCAGAACAATTTACAGATTTTTTTAAAGTCATGTTCCCCAATCAGGATTAAACAGTAGTCATTGATAGTATAGTTTCGCAGCTTTCTTTTAATATCTGCTAACATTTCCAATACTCCACAGTTTTGTGTGATGTAACGACAGTAGTTAAATTGTTCAGCAAATGTGGATTCAATATCCTGTAATCTACCTTTCACACTACAATTGGTTAAAATACAGAGTTTCCGTTTTCCAATAATTAGGCGAGTTTTCATTGATTCTTGTTTACTGACAATATCGCTGCAATTTTTTGTTCTTTCTTCAAACTGTTTAGTGGTTTCTTGTCCGAGAAAATATCATTTTTAAATGTATGTTTGTATGTTGGATCATTGGGCTACTCAAAGAATCTTTCTTTTCTTTTTACGGTCTAATCGTGGTGTAAGCCGTGGGCTCGCAATAGTTACTTTTTGTAATTCGATCGTTTTGTTTGCCTTTGACAAGTCTGATTTGAGTTGTATATTTTCATGTTAAATTATCTATTTCCTGGTGCGCAGATTGTAATTCATAGGACAACTTTTTATAGTCTCATTCAGTTCTATTATATCCTTACAATCTTGGCACTGAGTGTCATCCGAAGGCTTGTCACAGTGCAATCAAATAATGACGAAGTACTAGAATCATTCATTGATTTTGTTCGTTTACGATTTCTGACTGTTACATTTTCATCCAGTGTAACTTATTATTTTGAAATTACAATACCCCAAAGTACAATATTTTTAATTCTATAAAATATACGGAGCTTGAAGTTAACTGCGCAGGTGGCGCCCTCCTATTGTATATTATTTATACGTTTGTCTTGTTTATAGTTTTAGAATTCAAATTTAAACTTAAAACACAAAAAGTCAAATTGTTCAGGTCGAGATTCGATCTCGCGGCCTCAAATTAACCAACTCGAGTGCGTAGCCAACACGCCACCGTTACATCTTACTCTTTGTGCCAAATTAGTGGTTCTATTACAAAAAAATACGAAACGACAGATTCGTTATGAGAGTTTTGTATTTGTTTGAAAATTTTTCTTCAACCGTCACTTTCAATCACAAATATAAAGTTTTTAAGTTTCTAAGTATTTATTGTTTTATATTTCTGTTTTTATTTGTCTCAATGTTTGTCAATGGATATATTTAGTATTATTTTGGGATAAAATAGCACATATCAGTTTTATTGCTGTTGATAGTTCACCGTAAGATTCACAATAATGCAGTCAAATTTGCGTATTATATGTCTTGATAACACTCTCACACACGTATTGAACAGTTTTCTCCACTTTTTTGGTAAATTTAACACGATATAGTTGAATAACTATTATTAAACAATTAAATTACGGGAGCACAATGTTCACATGACTGTCTGCAGCGACCCTTTTTTATTCCTTTCCTTCCCTTCGTTTTTATTTTCCATATTGCATATATTTAAAATTACTTAAAAATAACTTTCATTTGATATATCAATACTTTAATATTGTAACAGGTTCCTGAGTTATACCACAATACATTAAATAATTTTCCTGTAAAATTTAAGATTTACGATTACCGACTTTTTACTCAGGGACGTCGTTTATTTTATAAATTTAAAATATTTAAAATATATCCCGAACGAATAAAAATAAATAAATCATACAACAATCGTATAAATAAGAAAAAAAATATCGCTCGATTATCGTATAAACAGACACTCCCAAAAATAACATGTAGAAGCGAATGATGTTGAACCTTAGCTGTGGGAGCAGCTTTACTTGTTATTGTTAGTTAGGGAAAATCTCGCGTTAATTTAAAAGACATCACTTGTCAAACTTGCGCGTGTATTTGGCATCTTAAGACAGTTGTTTGCATTATAATACAGTACTCTGAGTAATATATTATTTGTTATTTATTAAATTTTATATTTGTTAAATCTGAAAGTGAAAGTGAAAAAAGAGAAAGTGAACACAAGTAAGACGAAAGTGATGGTTTTGAAAGAAGAAAAGTAAAACGTTATGTGAAATAAGAATATAAGGGAGTTGATTGAGCAAGTGGATGAGTTTGTATATTTGGGATGTGTATTTAGCAGGGATGGTAGATATGATAAGGATATAGAACGACGAGTGAACGCAGGAAATAGAGTGAATGGGGCTCTACACGCTATTATGAAAAGACAGAATGTGTCAAAAATGCAAGTATGGCAATTCATAATACTGTGTTAGTCCTACTTTGATGTATATGGTGAAAGTTGCGTCTAGCAGAAGAAGCACGAGTAGAATAAATGCTGTAGAAATGCGGTCATTAAGGAATATGCTAGGGCTGAATCTGAATGACAAGGTGAGAAATAGTGTGATAAGAGCAAAGTGTGGTTTGCAAGATGACGTTGTGACCAGAATTAAGAAAGTAATGCTTCGGTGGTTTGGTTATGTAAAACGAATAAACGAGGAAAGAGTGACAAAGCAAATTTATGTTGCAGAAGTGAACGGCAGAGTTGGGAAGGGACGCCCTAGACGAAGGTTTATCGACCAAATTGGCGTTATATTGAAAATGGGCCAGATTAGGAGTACCCTTAACCGACGAGCGTGTATGCGTAAATATATGGATGTAAAGGAGGCGATAGAGCTGTGTCAGGATCGTGCCAAATGGAAGTCCGTAGTCTCTGCCTACCCCTCTGAGTGACAGGCGTGAGTGTTTATGTTATGTTTGTTAACTCTTCTTCAGTTCCTTTCGAGTCACAAGTCACAAGAATCCCACTATAACGTCTTCTTTCATCTCTATCTCCAATTCTTTACCGACAAGTTGCTTCTAAATTTTACATCCAGTTTATTTAAGTTTAAATAAAAATCATAATTACAGCCCGTAACAAGTCCACTCCGATGGGCTATGTTGGTTACGCTGGTTATACTGCAGATATCTTCATTACGAAGTTTATCATACAGAGAAACTTCGAGCATAGCCCTCTACCTCGCTGCGCAACCAGAGCTTTCTCATACGACCAGCAGTGAAGGGCCACGTCTCAGTTCCATATGTCATCACTAGCTACACGCACTGTTTGTATACTCTTGTGTTCAGGTTTTGAGGAATACGTGATGAGAAAATGTGTCGTAGCCTACCCAACGCTGCCCAGACGAAATTTGTGTAATATTGGTGAATTATGTCATATTCTTCGGCATTCGAAGTAACAATGGTGACAATTTGTCGTACAACAAAAAGACGAAATAAAGAAATACTAAATTAAAGAGGCACAAAGTAAAATGAAGTTATTTAAAATTTTCGGCTTTACTCTTCCAGTTTTGTAGGTACCTTTCTTATCTTTCAAATTTTCCTTGTAATGCTTACGAATTGCAGTAAAATGAGGACATCTTTTGTTAGTCTTTTCTTACAATATTGTCAACTTTTATTTTGCTATTTTTGCTCTAGGAGGAGGTAATTTGCGAACTGATTAAATTGTTTAGTTAATTTACCAATTAAGGCTTTATAAATTCGGATACATGTAAGAGACAAGTGGCTAATCTATATATATTTTATTTTCATTAAAAATTTTTGTAAAATATTGCATGTTCTAATAAATTTAAGCCGTGGTAGATAATGGTTAATTTCACATTAAAATTTCATAATATTCGAGCAAAGTGAGTTCGATCCTTGCCGACATCAATAAATTTCTTTATTACGACATCAATAAAATAATTTATTGCAATTTTGATTGTTGATTAACCACCTGCACATAGGTGGTTGAAGCAAATCGAGGAAATCTGTATGTCTCAGGAATATTTCGGAGACATGGGAAGATAGCTTACATAATACTGGGGCAACATGCAAGACTCTTCCTTACACTAAAACTCTCTCAAAGATGAAAGGAGCTTAGAGCATATTGCACTATTACTTTTCTTCTTACACCAAAATAAACGAAATATTGCAGATGTTAGGAACACAAACTATTTTTCAGATTCGAAAAAATGTTATAAATATATAATTTACATTTTACCTAATTTACAATGAAATAAAGAACTAAAGTTACAAAAAAACGGCCATATTTTATAGATTTAGCACCCATTAAGTTTCGTGTATCTGTGATCTTGGATTCACTTAACAAAAGATATTCCTGATTTATGATACGTAATCGGCCCGTTACTGCTACTATCACCCAAAAGATCGTATATAATCACATTTGTTCAGGGATCGTTGGATATATTAAATGTAAAAATTATTTTGTAAATTCTTAAAGACGTATTTTGTATTTTGTATGAAAATATGTTACAGATATATGGGATTTTTTTGCATATATAATTAAAATTATATACTACTAAAGCTAGACAGATAATACATTCCCTTTCTACAGAACTCAGAAACTGAAAAATTTTTCTACAGATAAAGAAGAACTTTTCTACAGATACGTATGGCTGAATATCGGACTAAATGGCTTGGTAGAGACCTATATCCAGCTGTGGACTGCTGCAAGCTAATGATTTTTTTATATATATAATAAGGGTGACAAACGAGCACACAGTCCACCTGATGGTAAGTGGTTGCTGTGGCCCATAGACATCTACATCTATCTTCGTTTGCGAATTAAAATGCAGATGCGTTGTCAGCCGTGAGGACTAAGATAGAATGCCTCTTTTCCAGTAAAAAGGGTATCCGCTTCTCTACACTCACCATACGAAACACAGAAGCATTAAGCTGCTATTTTACGCTGGTATTCTGTGAGAGCGTGGTCCTTCCCCGGTCGAGCCGACACATTCATGCTACAACTATACTATTAATATAGCTGCAGCATATTTCTATATACTACTAAAATATCAAGAGAATTATATACTACTAAGATATCAATAGAAGAAAACATAAACCTCGCAATCGAGACATTTGGGCATACTTTTACACACAATGGCAATTGAAATCCCTTGTTGAATGACCTGGTTTTAGCAGCTCTACGACTAAGGGTTCATGCACACATATCATTTACGTCGCCGTCAAGTCACTGTTGAGTCACATCGAAAATATAATTTGATAGTAGTGTTATGATATCGACCTGCATAATGGTTTCTTATGTTTACGCGAACTCTACTCTACCTTATAGCACCCATGGTCACGAGGGGGGACTGAAGTGTTCGACGTGCCAATGTCATAGTAAACCACGGCTACCTTCAGATTAAAATTATTAAGTTTTGGTTCGAACTACGCAGTATAAACTTATAGTATCATGAAGTCTTGCAGTTGTATGCTTGGTTTGGGATTTGATATAATCACACCCAACGCGTTAATCTCGACGTGGTATATTCACCTACACCACATCACGTCCCTCATCAACGTGACTGATCGGCAAGTTTACTGTGACTTGACAGATGTGTGTACGAACCCTTATAGCCATAGTTTCAGTATTTTAAAATTTAATAAAATGTCCCATCTCAGAGCTTAATATCTAAAACTATTACTTTGTCTTGTTATTAGAGCTTAGTCCGAGATAACTTGGTAGTATCGTCTACACCTTGCTCGATAAACGCGTCCTTTTAGAGTAGATCTAAAACAAAAAGTTGCAACACGGACGCAACCTAACGCTTCTCAAATGTCATTCTTTTTAGAGTAAATATTAGAATCTACTATTTACTTGGATTAATAAGTTGCAAACTTATTAAGTAGGATGGGTGCATCTGCACATTAAATTGGAACTTAAAATTATAAGAAAGAAAGATTCAAAGAATACTAAAATTGAAAATCATCTTTTATTAAAATGTTACTTCACTGAACAAAAAATAAAAATAGGTTGTTAATGCAACTAAGTAGTAATAATATGTTAATTAGAAATATTTTTAAAGTAAATTTTAATCAAGTAGAGTTTGTTTTACATGCTGTTTTTGAAAACAGGTGGTTATCATTTAACAGAGATCTATTATAATGCCTTGCAAATGTTTGAGAGTTTGCTGAGCATACATGTCTTTAATATGTTATCCATTGTAAGTCCTTGTCTTAGGGCACTAGACGTTGAGGCATGTCTAGTTGAATGTGGAGTAAATGTGCTTGTATCAATACCACTTTCGCTCATTACTTGTTTAAGCTACCTACTTATGCCTTGACATGTGGCTGCTCTATAATAATAATAATAATTAGGCGTAGGGAAGTGACGACCCCATCGCCCGCTGACGTAACAGTTAAGTGACAAAACTGCTACGTCGGCGCAGTCAGTCAGCGCCTTGCCAAGAGGTGTGAGCGCCGTGCCTCGGCAAAATTGAGGGTGCAAAAGCCCGTTTGTGCTTACGGCCACACTATTAAACGGTGCCGGGCCTGGGCGTCTCCCGTTAATTGACGCCCATTTTTATGGATGATGGACAAAAATCTGGACGCGACAGCATGCGGGCCGCCAGCCGAGCGCGCGGTGCTGCGACCACCTAGCAGCCCTCGCATCCATCATCCACCAGATGGCTTGGTGTCGGCAGGGTCCTCGGACTCGGCAAGCGGCACCCGCCGCTGGTGGAGTACGCCATGCGTTGAACAAAGATATGAACATAAACGCATTGCGGGCGTACTATAGGGCGAGGAAGAAACTGGAGGGATAGCGTATCGGGCTCGGATGCCCTTTTTGGTGAGCTGGAGCCGTCTGTTCCCGTCACAGAGCAAAACCTGGCAGACCGAGTTCGGTACATCA
Organism: Parnassius orleans; assembly: GCA_029286625.1. Classification (NCBI taxonomy): domain Eukaryota; kingdom Metazoa; phylum Arthropoda; class Insecta; order Lepidoptera; family Papilionidae; genus Parnassius; species Parnassius orleans. The sequence continues at coordinate 113,240 of JAGSMP010001881.1, forward strand.
TACGCTCGAAAATATTGATGATGCCGAACTCGAACGACTACGGCGTGAGGCTATTCCCTCATCGAATGAACCAGCTATAGCTGGGGATGCTGCTCCTAAGGCCATAGACCAGCAGCCATATGTGAAGACGCCATGGATCTTCCTTTGGTTGATTCAGGCGATGATGGAATGGTCACCCAAGAACTAGAGCAGATGAGGAGTAAATTGGAGGAGGCGATTGTGGAAACGCGCTGTACGCCTCTCGAAAATCGACCGCGACTCCACGCATAACCTAAGCAAGCGGAATCGGGATGTCGTGACGGCCCTGAACACATTGCTGGCATCCTTTTGGAAACCAGCCGGGACCTTTGCGATACGGACTCAATACTCTTTGGCGCCGCTTTGGTAGTTTGCCGTATTGTTGGTGCCAAACTTCCACGTCTGGACGTGCTACTGGGCAAAAAGTGCTATCCCAGCCTGGAGAAGAAGGATTGAGGACCGTATCGCAAAGGCAAAGCCCTCATCGGCAGACTGATAAGCTTCAGGTCGGGCAATAATAGGCCGAGGTGTGCGCACCGTCAGGATGGCGTTTGCTGGGACAAATATCAGTTTGTCCCAGCCGGATATAACGCAAAACTGACGGAGCGCATAGACGACCTGAAGCAGAGAATCTGCTTGGGGAAGCGGATTCGGCGATATACCGAGAGGTCAACACGGTTCAACCAGAATCGTCTCTTCCAGAGTAATCAGAAGGGCTCTGAATCATGGAGCGGCCAATGGTACGTGGAACGGGCTCAGCACCGAATCAGGCCGACACTATCGCATTCTGGCGCGGCCTGTGGTCAGAGCCGTAAACCACAACGAGGCGGGACGGAAGTTGTGGCGAGTCGGTGTGCGAGTGCCGCCCATGGACCCCGTCATCATAACTCCGGATGACGTAGCTGAGGCGGTCATGGGGCAGTCAGTTTGCGATGCGTTTTACGCTTGACAAAAGTGCTTAACAGCCTTTTGTCGGGCGTTAATAAGACACATGCATATAACGGTTGGGTCATGCCTGTTCTCATATATACATTTGGCATACTCAGGTGGACTCAGACCGAACTGAACGCTCTGGATGAAAAGTCACTATTTTATGACGTCCCATAGGATGCATCATCCGAGATCGTCAGTAATGAGGCTGTGCTTGCGCGGAAACATGGTGGGCGCGGCTTTTTAAGCGCTTACCATGCATAATCGCGAAGTGTGCAGCCTTCGTAATACTATGGCAAGAGCGGATGATCCATTCTATAGGGACGTTATTTTTTGTGATAAAGGACTTACCTCTATCCTTAGCTAACGAGCAATGGCAAGACCCGCCAGTACAGAGCATTTCCGACCGGGAGACCGTATGGAAGGAGAAGGGCTCCACGGGAGGTTCTACAAGGCTTTACATGAGCCTTTCGTAGACCAGTTGCCTCCTCCACTGGCTACGTTTTGGTGACCTCTTCCAGAAACCGGGGTTTTGTCTGTGCAATACAGGATCAAGTTATTAAGACCAACAACTATCGGAGATATCCTAAGGGATGGCACCGTCGACATTTGCCGAGCTTGTCGCCATCCCGTGAATCACTTAGGCATGTCATCTCTGGTTGTTCGGTGCTTTCTAACTCTGAGCTGCATAGGCACAACCTAGTAGCCAGGATTCTACACAGGAGCTCGCTCTGAAATACGGTCTCGTGGATCGGAAACTGCCTTATTATAAGTACATGCCGGAAGTCGTGCTCAAAAAGACCGCGCCAGGCTCTACTGGGACCGGGCCATCATCAGAACAGGACCATTCTTGCGAATAAGCCTGATATTATGCTGATGGACCGGGCACAGTCAAGATATTACGGTCGACATTACCATTCCGTATGACGAGAACCTCGTGAAAGCCGAAACAGATAAGCGAACAAAATATCTGGACCTGGCTCACGGGTGACCGACTGTGGGGTGGACTGCCGGCCGAAATTATACCTGTAGTCGTTTCTGCGAATGGGTTAATCCAGTCAGCCTCTCGAGTCATCTGAAGCGACTGGGACTCCGTGACGGACCGCTCAAGCTCAAATGCAGAAGGCGGTGCTCCTTGATACCGCCCGCATCGTCCGCCGGTTTCTTTCCCTTTCCCCTAACCCTCGGCCGTTTGGTCTCCCCCGAGGGCTTCCATCTGGTTGGGTTTTATTTATTTATGTAATTTGTTATGTATTTATTTTATTTTATTGATATTTATGTATGTTTATCATTTACAATTATATATTTATACAGCAGATGAGAACTATATTGATACCCAAATAATAATAATAGCCATTTAATTCCCAATTTTCATACAAAAATCAATATTAGTCAAATCATTTACAATTTACAATATTATTATGATTCATGCCATTTTGTTTTCTTTACTAAGTGTCAAGTCAATATCAGTGTTAATTTTAAATAAAAAGTTCAAATTTAATTTACAAGATTAACTTTTGATTATAAATAATGTTTCAGTAAGTAACCATTTTATATTTAAGTAATTGTCAATTTTTTTTTTGTTATAGTTGATTTTCGTCACATAATATATAATTAAAAATAATAAAATTTAAGTTAATATTAATCAACTGAATTTGACTACATACATACAATAGTGACATAATTTAATAATTTATTATATTAATTATTAGTATTATTGGGATACCCATTTCCGGGTGAAGGCCTCCTCCATCCTTTTCCATGAGGTTCTGTCTGCCGCTAGCCTGGTCCACGTTGCTCCTGCCACCTCTACAATGTCGTCGCACCAGCGCGACCGCGGCCGGCCGTGCGAGCGCGTCACATCACGCCGGTACCAATGAAGCACCCGTTCAGTCCATCTCCCATCATTGACTCTTGCCACATGTCCCGCCCATCTCCACTTAAATTGGCACGCCAATTTGGCTGCGTCTATGATGTTTGTTCTTTTTCGTATATCACTGTTTCTATGTCGGTGTCTTAGTTTTATGTTAAGCATGCTGCGTTCCGTTGCTCGTTGAAAAACTTGTAGTTTAGATATTATTTTCTTTGTGAGAGCCCAATTTTGACATCCGTATAATAAAGTGGGATACAGTAGTATCCATCGCTTTCTTTTTAATTTAATTAGTATTTTGCCTTGAAAATATGTTTGAATGACCAATATTTGCTCCATGCCAATTTAATTCTTCTATTTACTCCACGTAATTGTTAAGTTATGAAAAATTTTGCCCAAGATAAATATATTCGTTTACATATCTGATTTGTTGGTTTTGAACCTGAACAAGCATTTTGTGCTATTTGTCAATATACAAGTTTTATCTGGGTTCATTTGTAGGCCACATTTTCTGCTTTCTGTGTCTAAAGTCTGAACCATATATATAAGATCTTCGTGATTTTCGCTCAATATGATAATGTCATCTGCAAAACGTAGATGACTCAAAATTTCTCCGTTAATGTTAATGACTCGTCTGTTCCAGTCTAGTTTTGAGAAAATGTACTCTAATACACAATTAAATAGATTAGGTGAGATCGGTCCCCTGTCTCACCCTCTCATTTTAAATGGCTGTCTTGGTCTCTCCATTTTTATTGTTGCTGTAGTTCGACTATAAATTTCTTTCAGTATTTTATATATTGGTTATGTATACCATGAGATTCCAATGCCAACCAAAGTGAGTTATGGTAAATAGAGTCGAAAGCTTTTGAGTAATCAATAAACGCGATGTAGAGAGTTTTGTTATATTCTTCATATCTTTCCATTATCTGAGTCAAAACAAAGATGTGATCCATTGTAGAGAATTTTGGACGAAAACCAGCTTGTTCTCTCGGCTGCATATAGTCTAGTTTGGGTTTGACTCTATTAAGTAATATGCTTGTGAAAACTTTATAAATTGTTTGCAATAGGGATATAGGTCTGTAGTTATTAATATTTAATTGATCACCTTTCTTGTGTAATAAAATTATAGTAGAGTTTGCCCATTCTTCTGTTATTTGACTGAGGTCAAGTATGTCATTGAAAGTATTTGTTAATATCGGTGTGATGGGTTCTTTTATCGCTTTCAGAACTTCATTTGAAATACTATCTTCTCCTGAGCTTTTTGCACTTTTAAGATTTTTTATGGCATGACATATCTCGCACGGTAGAAGTGGCGGAATACGATCATTTATATCCTCATTACAACAATTATTAATTAATTTACCCGTAATATTATTGTTGATGTTATGGCTTTTGTATAAGTTTTTATAAAAATCAGTAGCTATTTTTAGGAGGTGTTCTCTATTTGTAGTTTTGCCACTATCATTTGCTTTTAGTGAGGTAATCCACTCCTTGGATAATGTGAGTCGTTTTTGTGCATTTTTAGTAGAGCATTTTTGTAATAAATCTTCTTCTAATATTTTTAAGTGGTAGTCCAATTTTTTTTTCCTAATAATTTTTTTTATTTTGAGGTAGAGTTTGGATAGTATTTTTTTTTCTTCTTTGGTCTTTTTATCTTTACTTTTCAGTTTTGTTCTTTCTTTAATGAGTTCTTTTATATCTGGACAAAATTGGAATTCTTCTTTATGTGTTTTTGGCAACTTTTTTATACATTCTTCTATTGTATTAGTCAGCTTTCTGTAGTTTTCTTGCAAGTTTTCCTTTCCTTTATTATTAATTAATAACTCTGTAAACATGCCCTCGAGGAATTCTTTTCACTTAGTGTTAACTGTCTTTTGGAGTATAAAATTTTTTCTGTCCTTTTTACTTTAGTTTTAATGTTGACGCATGCACGTACAAATCTGTGGTCTGATGGATAGGTTGTATTTATTATTTCTAGGTTTGTCATTTCTCTTATATCTTTTGTAATAATGAAGTCAATTTCGTTACGCGTTTTGCCATTGGTGACACCCAAGTCCATCTATTCTTTAATTTTTTGAAATATGTACTACTTATTTTAAATTAATTTTCTAAGCATAATTGAATTAGTAACTCACCCCGTTCATTTCTGTCACCAAAGCCCCAAGGTCCCATACTATTTTTGTCTTCGGGCGTTGGTTGTCCAATTTTGGCATTAAAATCGCCCATTATCATTGTAGATGTTGATGAATTTTGTAGAGCTTTTAGTATGTCTGAGTAAAAGAGTTGAATTTCGCTTTCTTTAGCCTTATATGTAGGTGCGTAAACTTGGATTAAACTTAATTTTTTTTGACCAAACATCATATCTAGACGTGCGACTCTATCAGAAATACTTATGTAGTCAAATATATTTCCTCTCCATTTTCTTTTAATGACAAATCCGACTCCATTTATACCGCTCTTAACTCCTGTATGGATAAGTATGTATTGTTCATACTCTAAAATTTTAGTCCTTTTTTTTACTTCAGCTAAGCCTATAATGTCCCATTTTATGTATCTAAGGGCATAGTCTAGTTCTTCTTGGCGACCATCTCCGACTAGAGACCTTACATTAAATGTGGCAACATGTATTTTAATATTGTTTTCGCTATTTAATTTGACTTTATGGATGGAGGGTTTTGGTCTACTGTTCCCGCGGTGACCAACCGTATTGGGAGAGTAATTCCGAGTAGTATATTGATTTTGATTCATTGTTTAAATGATTGTCTGGAGGGGGCCTGTACTTTTCATATATCTGTAGAGCGTTCATTCCAGGGTTCTTTATTATTATTTTTTAAATAATACGATGTTATTTGGTTATGGCTCGATCTATGTTTCTTACTGATTCTTATATTTTCACTGTTTCTAGAATCTTTTTCTGAATTTAGAGGAGTGACATGTAGATTGGTTGTATGCTGTGGTGACGGTGGTGATAAAGAGAGTGGTCTTTTATTTGGGTGTACATCATTTTTTTCTTTTATTATGAGTTTGTCGTATTTTATGTAAGCCACGTTCCCTTTCTCTATTTCGTGTTGTAGTTGAGCTTTAAGATTTTTTCTAATTTTCAATACTCTTTCTGGATATTGGCTGCTCTATACGGTTTTCTAAATGTCATAAAAATATTTTGTGTACATCCGTCCTGATCTCTCAATTTTTTAGTGGTATCAATGTAAAATAATAAAGTTTTTGTTGGGCAAATCTCAGACTTTTCTTTAAAACTAGCTGGCCCTCGTGACTTCGCCCTCATGGAATTTACTACGATTTCTTAGGTTTTAATTTTTTTGCGCGGAATCCTAATTCTTTTTCTAAAATAAAAGTATCCTAAGTAACTCCTTATAACATCAGTTATCTGCCAGTGAATGTCCCGTCAAAATCGGTCCAGCCATTTCGGAGATTAGCCGGAACAAACAGACAGACAGACAGACAGACAAAAAAAAATTTTTTTGTTATTTCTACCATATATACTTTCATATGTATTTAGTAAAAAGCTGTTATTTTAACATTACAAACAGACACTTCAATTTTATTTATTTGTATGTATAGATATGGTAGATTTAACATTGGCTGATGTCTTCCAGGGGCAGATGTCTTAAGTTAGTCTGAAACCAGTATTGTAACTTGTCTCAGTCACATTTACATTCCTCAATTTAATTAAAGATAGTGTTTGTATCCTTTGGCCAGTGCTAAAGGCAATCAACATAGCACATTTTTTATCTAAGGCAAAGTTTATCTAAGACAAGTGATTCAAGGGGATACAATTTTTGCAATTTATTTAGGACTATTGACCCATGCCATACTATATTTTGGAGTTTGCGGTCTAAGCCTATACACTCCTTTGAACCACCTTTTTATTGTTTCATCTGTTCCTAGATGTGATCTCTTTATTGAGGCAAGAGTTTAAAAGTAAAGTAAAGTTACAGCCTATATTACGTTCCACTGCTGGGCACAGGCCATCTCTCATTTCTGAGAGGGTATTAGGGCAAGGAAATGTCCACCACGCTGCCCCAATGCGTGTTGGCGAACTTCACATCTCTTCGAAATATTTTTTTTTGATTTCTCAGACATGCAGGTTTCCTCACGATGTTTTCCTTCACCGCCGAGCACGTGGTTTATCTATGACAATTATGGGTTTGATTTCTACACCCTTTACTAAATAACTCTGTTAAAATATGTTATTATATTAGGTACTGATGCCCTTATAGTATATAGATTTCATGATTATTTTGCATACAGTGATGCCACCATTATTGTAAACATGTATTATACTCTTTTTATGTATTTGAGGACAGAGATGCTAACATCAAATCACATGCTGACTTCGGGGTTTTATTTAGTTGGAACACTGTCCTGATAATATGCATGCCCCCAGGGTAAGTTGTGCATGAAGTGGGTGTGGTGTCCTGAAAGAAGAAGAAAAGAGTTCTGATGAAGGTTGAAAGTAAATGACTTCCGAGACTATCATTGATTTCATCATAGGATACCAGGGTTGAGCAGTCCCAACAGGGAAAATAATGATACCCCTTGTCTTTTCGAATTGTTTTTATAAGAACTGAAAATGGCGGAAATGCATAAAAATACAAATTAGACCATCTTAATGTAAATGCAACTATATTACATGCTTCTGGATCTCTTTGCCATAACACATATTTAATGCATTTAATATTAATCCTAGATGCAAAAAGGTCAATGTCGGGTTGGCCAAACGTTGTATCCACCCTGTTAAAACTATCATCTGATATAAAAGATCGAAATAAGTTGTTAAGCTTAGGATATTGAACTCCTCCCATACGATGAATATATGAAATTGCAATTGTATTATCAATTCTCAATAATATTTCACAATTTTTACATTTTTTGCAAAAAATTTTAAGCCGAAATATGCTGCTAAGAGTTCTAAATAATTTATATGATTTTGAATGGACCAAAAACCTCGTGCCGCTTTACCACCACATTATGTATCTAACCAAATTTCTAATATAAAATGATACTGTTTTATTGGATTATATGCGGAATTTATTTTATTTTGCCACCAGAATACATCTAATTTCACATTTTCATTTATTTTAATTTGATTTTCATGGTCTCCATTTGATCTCTGTAAAGCTATGTGTTTTACCCTCTCAAATTTTTTTGTGTGTACAAATCCACGCTGGTCACAATACTAATTTTGTTTAAAAATCTTTATTGCATTCCCTTACAAAAAAAAAGATACAAAGGACGGACTTAATGCCTAAAGGCATACTCTACCAGTCAACTCCAAGTCACAGTGGTGACAATTTGACGTAGTTTTAGTAATTGAAAGAAAATCAAAACTACAACATCTTCTTCACAAACTTTTTATTTTACAGCAAACCATACTTTTTTCTCATTGTTACCACGTTTTAAAAACCTAGTAACGACATCTAGCGGAATCAATTTAAACTATGTATACGTTAGTTAATAAGAACTCTCAAAAAATATTTTTCTTATAATTTTGCACAATTTTTCTTATTGTAATACCGATTCATTCATAACCACATATAAGAACTGTATTCATTTCCGTTCAATAAATATTACTAAGGCTTATTAATAAGGCTTACTAAGAACTGTTTCTACCATTGTTAAGTAATAGTTAAGGGTGAAAGCGTGACAGGTGGTGATAGTATTTCTGATCCATACGTATAATCACGCCTGTAACCATTGCGGGGTAGGCAGAGCATCAACGGATTACTTAATATCGTCTGCGAGGTTATCGCCTATTCTGTGAATTACGATGCACCAAAACGTTTGAAGAAAATCAGCTGGTGAATTTTATGTTTTTATCGCTCCTTCCGGTCCTGCGTGGAAAAATACAGATCCATACATTTTTTATCTTAATTTTGGTAAAAAGACATAATAATCCAGATATTCTGACCTTCTGTGTTCGTCCATCGTACCGTCGTCCGTCTTGTAGAATGACGGTGGCGCCACCTAGCTGAATTTAATTTTGCAACATATTCGATTTTTCCGCTGAAAAAAGTAGCCTATGTCACTCTACAGCCACCGAACTATCCCCATACAAAAAATCATGCTATGCCGGCGCTCTGTTGCGAAGTGAAAGAAGGACAAACAAACAAACAAACAAACACACTTTCGCATTTATAATATTACTATGGACTAGCTGTGCCCGCGACTTCGTTCGCGTGGAATTAGTATTTTTGCTATTATAAGTGACAGCGATTAATTTATAATTATAACTATCGCAAAGACCCAGAAAGACTAAGAAGATAATCACTAATCTGGATAAAACATTCAGTTAGCCAGTCATTCAAACAAATTTAACAAACGAACAAACAGACGGACCCACAAACAAACCAAGACATAAATTGGGCAAACTATACGCTTATTTTATATATTGTAAATAAACAACAAAATAACTGCAATAACGATATCCCCAATATGTTCCCGAATTTCTCTAGCCAACACTTTGTTCCCATACAACAGATAAGAGCTTGCCCTAAATAAGCAAGCTCCATCACCAATTATTAGTACTGTGGTATGTTGTACCCATAGACTTAGCATATACCTGTGGTATGTTGCACCCATAGACTTTGAATATATACGCCAGTATATTCTAAGTCTATGGTTGTACCCATACAGTATATTTAAAAAAAAATGAAAACTACAATCTAATGCCTACCTAAAATTAAGTACCTAATTACACATACAAAATGAATGAAATAAACTAAACTCTTTTGATCTAAAAGTAATAGGTGTGGTCGGGCGCAAAATCAGTTGGGTTTTCTATCAAGAAATTCTCAGTAGCAGCCGAGAGTCAAGATTTTAGCAGTGTTTCATTCCTGTGCTACTGAAGCACGTGAAGCCGGTGGTTCTACGTCGGATTACCGTCTCATCAGACTATGAGAGTGAGGGAATAGAAAGTGGACCTGTGCTTGCGCACACAATCGTGATCCATAATCCTGTCCTGCGTCATTAAAGTATAATGTACTCTCTTGGCACTTACGTACGTACTATAGAACACTATTACTCTTTACCAAAAGCTCGTATAATATTACAATATTCTGCATCGATGGCTATTCTACCTTGAAACAGGCCGCCATGGCCGAAAATCGGTCTAAAGGATATTTTTGATGAGTATGTTAGAAATAATCAAAAATAAAAATAAAATAATATAAAAATTCAGCGTTAAAAATGCTTAACATTTTAATAGTCAATCACTTAAATACGTTATATTTGTATTGTTAGTACGTAAGTACTAACAATACAAACTCTCTTATAAAAAAGGAAAATTACATTTAAAACCTTTTTATATAACCTATGGTGCTAACAATACCTTCTTTTAATTCAGCACAAACGCCATCTAGTTGCAAATTGCAATTATATTAACCTGTACACAATGACACATAGACAAATTCGCTGTTTTGTAAAAAAAATATCCACCTTTTAAAGGGTTAATAGGGGTAGATTATTATATTTATAAAAATAGGCACCTATTATTCATAATTTCGTTTTACGAATTTCCCCACAACCGTGCAAAAAAAACTATTATTTTCACGCAAACTTTGTACCCTCGTCTTAACAACTTAAGGTAAGATTTTAGGAAAATAAAAAAAAGTATGTCATAATTTAACTTCAAAAGCATTCGTAGTAAATTTTCAAGTTACTGTTACGAGCTTGGGGTTCGAGACAATTAAAAACTGCGGAGTGAATTACCAAAATTAACACTTTAATTACACAACACTAATTACAACTTAAAACCACACTAATAACAAAACACAATTGTATTACTGATCACTTTAGTTCGCAGTTGTATCGCTTCGAAGTATTCGCTTGTATCGCCAATTCAACACTGCCCCCTCCTAAGACATGCTCCCGAGCATTATCGGCGCCATAATAACGCGCCAGTCGATCCACATGTACGATCTTAGGAGTACCTCTTGCACCTTTCTGTATCCGGTAGGTTACGTCATTGATCCTTGTCACAATTCGGTACGGTCCGTCCCATTTAGCTTGAAGCTTAGGAGATTTCCCTTTGCTGCAAAGTGAATTGTGTAACCACACTAGTGAACCTTCGTCAAACCCTTTGTTGTTCATTTTGCGGTCATACCGTGTTTTCATCTTCTCAGACGTTTGCTGGCCCGACTGTCTGACGTGCTCATAAATGTCATTCATTTTGTTCCGCAAGTCATTTTCATAATCGGTTATACTGCGTGGGACATCAGGTGGTATTCCGGTGATCAGGTCTGCAGGCAGCCTTAATTCTCTTCCAAAGTTTGCAAAAGCTGGTGTCACTGATGTTCTTTCGTGAACAGCGGTTCGATATGACAAAAAACGGTTGTATGTGCTTGTCCCAGTCTCGTTGCCGATTTTCCACAACTTTTGCTAGGTACCTCCCCAATGTCTAATTAAATCGTTCTACCATTCCTTCAGATTGTGGGTGGTAAGAAGTAGTTCTTGTTTTATGAGTACCCATAACTCGGCAAGTTTCCTGGAATATTTGTGACTCAAAATTCCTACCTTGATCGCTGTGAATCTATAAAGGTACTCCAAAACGACAGAAGACTTCATGAACTAGTTTATCTGTAACAGTTGAAGCTTCTTGATTTGGAATTTCAAAGACTTCTGGCCACTTAGTGAAGTAATTCATCACAAACATGAAATACTTGTCACCACTTTCACTTTCCGGATACGGCCCCGCAACGTCAAGGGTTCATAAATAATGAGTTATAAGTATTCGGTGCTTTGGAGTTAACATTAATTGTTCTTAAATTACTGTCATTTCCACTTATGAAATAATTGTTAAATAACTCTGCGATATCTTTGGGGTCATTAATAATCACCCCATTATTATTTTTATGCCTGATTACCTCTTTAATCACATTCCTGTTATTGTAATTGATGATTGACCAAGTTACTTTAGATTTATTAGAAGCTGTTTTGATTTTATAGTCATTCTGTGCCCTTTGTGTTAACTTTATTATTTTGTTTAAACGTTTTGAGTAACATTTGAACAAATTTCTGTTGTGTGTAGTCGGATGTTTTCTATATTGTCAAAGTAAATTCCTTTTTTGTTTTGTACATATTCTTATACCTTTTCATATCCAGGAAGGTTTTTTCCGAGGTGCTCTTTTTATTAATATAAATGGAAAACATAGGTTATAAAATAAAATGAAGAATTCGTGAAAATAATCGAATGCATAATTTGGATCAGTCGTATTGTAAACTTCGTTAAAAGTAAGTGATTTTAAGCATTGATCAATTTTTTTCATGTTTTCTTTACTGCAATCTCTACTTTTTACTAAACAATGTGAGAGAAAACAAGTTTCTTTGACTTTACAAGTTAATATTTGGTTTGAGTGATCAGACAGATTAAATTCAAATATGTTATATTTACTTCCCCCAATATTGTGTATAAAGTTATCTAAACAAGATCCACTTATAGTGCGCGTTGTCTTATTAATGGCCAATTTAAGATTATAGCCAATAATTGTTTAGTTTAGCATGTTAGCCTCTTTGCTCTTTTTAAAGTGTTTATATTGAAATCTCCACATATAGCTATTTTTTCCTTGTGAAGCAGAATGTAGCAAGTATGTCATTAAATATAGCAAAAAAACTGATCAAAATTTTGTGTATTGTTTCGAGGTGGTCTGTAAATATTTATTATACTCAACTATTAGGCCATGTAATGTAAGTTCTATGGCACAGCACTCAATTATACCCAAAACGCCATATTTTTCTATAGAATTTAAAGTTTTGAACTCACGATGATTGTGAATCAAAATACAGTCACCGCCATGACGGTTTTTACGACAAAAAGAGGCTGCAAGTATATAATTTTCTATGAATAATAATTTGGTGTCACCTTTCAACATATTGTGCTTAGTTAAACATACTACATCGACTAGGATACCCTGTTTCAAAAGAAAATTGAGATTTAAAGTAAAAAAAATTGACTTACTTATAACGCCATTAATATTTTGATGTAATATATTTATAGTTAACGAAAAAATGTTTTAGATTGTTCCGCAATTACATGGCCATCACACGTATCTAACTCTGGTGTAGCAGACCGAGCGTCACCCATAGAATTCAATTCAATTGGAGATTTTGCAGTGCATTTACATATATCGTTTGTTGCTTCATTAATGCTACACATAGTGTACATGTTATATGGAAATATTGATATGTCGACAAGTATTCGTTGCATAATTTTTTTTTATATATATGAAAGGCAAACCTGACTGACTCATCTATCAACGCACAGCTGAAACTACTGAACGGATTCGCTGAAATTTGGCAAACAGACAGTTGTAATAACAAAGGCATCCGTTAAGAATGAGTTTTGAAAATTCCCCCCCTAAAGGGGTGAAAAAGGGGTTAAAAGTTTGTATGGAAGTCCGTCATTTTTAGAGCTAGGAGCCTGAAACTTTGTTTTTAGGTTAACGATTAGAAATAAACAAGTATGTGTCCTAGGGTTTTTGAAAATTCAACCCTTAAGGGGGTGAAAAATGGGTTGAAAGTTTGTATGGGGAAACAAGATTAGTTAAACAATTTTATAATGATTTCTTATATTTACATGAACACTACACATTTAAATAAAACTAGTTTTACGGATTTTATCACGTATATTAACTTATTTTATATTCCGACGTTTCAGTACTTTACAGCACCCATGGTCACGGGGGACTGAGGTATTTGACGTCCCAATGTCATAGTTAACCACGGTTACCTCCAGATTAAAAATTATTAATTTTTGTTCCGATCTACGCAGTATGAACTTACAGTATCTTGAAGTCTTGCAGTTGTATGCTTGGGTTGGGATTTTATTTTATTAATTATAGGATCCCAAGCAGATGGTAGCCATCTTCTCTATTGAAATTAGGATGTTTTTGATTTCAATAGCCTCACGAATCATCCTTGGAAGGAATCGCTGTTCTTTAGCGAGGATTTGTGGTCTATCAAATCTAATGTAGTGACGGGGGCGATCCTGTACATGTTCACAGACTGCAGACTTCCCGGAGCGTCGATTCTTCACATCAGCTATGTGTTCTTTAACGCAGGTTTTATTGATCTTTTAGTTTGTCCTATATAAGAGAGACCACATTCACAATCAAGCTTGTACACTCCTGCATCTTGCAGAGGGACATTACACTTAACGGATGGTAAAAACTGACTAATCTTCTTCGGCGGCTTGAAGTATGTTTTAATAGAAGCACGCTTCAGGATGTAGCCAATCTTGTCACTGACACCTCTGACATATGGCAGTACAGCAGGCACTCGCTCGACTGTGGCCGGCTTCACTCGTTCACTGTGACGTAGGCGCGGGACCCGAAGCTTATTGTCGTGCAAAACTTGCTTGACGTGTTGGAGCTCGGCGGCCAGGTGTTTACTGTCACAGATCCCTCGTGCTCTCTGAAACAAAGATTTACCCACGGTAGCTAACTGTGAAGGATGGTGATGAAGTTCACCGTTTAAATATCTATCTGTATGGGTCTTTTTTCTATACATAGTGTGGCTCAAGGTGTTATCAGGATTCCGAATTACTAACACATCTAGAAAAGCTAAAGAGTTGTTTGCCTCTAACTCCATTGTGAATTGAACTTTAGAATTTATGGAGTTAAGATGGTCTAAAAATGCAGTTACTTTATCTAAAGGTAGAATTGTGAAAGTGTCGTCTACGTACCGCTTGTAGAATCTTGGATTTACGTGAGAAGTAAGTAGGGCTTTCTCCTCTAAGTCTTCCATGAATATATCGGCGACAATGGGAGATACAGGTGAGCCCATCGCCACTCCATCTACTTGCTTGTAGAACTCCTCCTTCCACAATAGGTAGCCAGATGTAAGGCATTGTCTAAGTAATGCTGCATATTCTATGGGCATGTTGTTTTCCTCCAGCCTTCTAGTTACAATCGAGATGCAGTCTTCAACAGGTAAGCATGTCAACAGAGACTGCACATCAAAACTGACCATAGTTTCATTGTCTGCCAGATGTAGGTCTTTAATCTCGCTGACAAAATGGTAAGAATCCCTTGTGTGTGCTCTTGTATGTGCACACACAAGGGACCTTGTGCCCTTGTGTACACCTTGTGCCCCTGAGCGGTGTAAGTATTTTCGCTAAGTGTTGAGCCAATCTTTAAGTTGGTGAATCGATTTGGCTAACTATGGGACGTAGTGGAGCATTGGACTTGTGTATTTTTGTAACCCATACAACTTCGGTGGTTTGGCACGTAGGTGCTATCGATTTTACGTCCAGATTTAATTTTTCGGAGTGTTTCTTTATGAGATCACTAGTTGTTTTAAGTGTGTTTTTGTTGGGTCGTTTTAACCTTTTATAAGTGCTTGAATCCAACAAAAGTTCTTGTATTTTAAAATTATAATCTGACGTATCCATGACTACCGCGGCATTTCCTTATCTGCGCGGAGAATCATGAGTTCTGGTTTATTGCGTAGGTTATTCAACGCTTTATATTCGTCCTTAGGTAGATTCGGTTTCGGCGCTGAACTTCGACGTAACATAGTCGAAATGTCTTGACGTATCGCTTCCAAATCTTCCTTTTGCATATTGTTTTAAATAAACAGTCCTCGACACTGCAGATAATTTCCTCGCACGATAATTTTAGGTGTTATGGCGAAATTAAGGCCTTTCGATAATACTCTAATTGTTGCATCATCCAGAGTTTGTTTTGACAGATTATAGACCGCGTTTGGTCTATGAACCGTGTTTGTGGTCAACGGTTGTGCTTCGTTCTCACGTTGACACAGATGTTTGACATTTAATTTGGTCGTTAATTTTTGATATTTTACTATATGTTTGTTTTTGCATTCGTTATATTTATTAATTTCTCGTTTATTTAACGTTTCGATGCAAACATTATAATCAAATATCGTTAAGACTGCCTTTAACTCACTGAATGATGTGTCTATGGATTTGTTTATGTCATGTAGATCGGAGCGTTTTTGTTGGATTACCGTTCGTAACAACTTTTTACTTGCCTGATTTAAGATCTTAGCGCTTCCTCGAATGTCCTTTTTAGTGGATATTTTGACACACGTAGGAATGAGATTATGGCCTCGGCATCTCTTCAAGAAATTTAAGGCTGTTAGATATCTTGCGCGCTTGGTCATGAGATCCTCTAATCGGCGAATTTTATTTGCAGTTACCTGTCCGTACTGGTTTACATAATGATTTCTTATATTTACGCGAACACTACGCATTTAAATAAAACTAGTTTTACGGATTTTACCGCGTATATTAACTTATTTTATATTCCCGACGTTTCGAGTACTTTACAGCACCCATGGTCACGGGGGGGACTGAGGTATTTGACGTCCCAATGTCATAGTTAACCACGGTTACCTCCAGATTAAAAATTATTAATTTTTGTTCCGATCTATGCAGTATGAACTTACAGTATCTTGAAGTCTTGCAGTTGTATGCTTGGGTTGGGATTTGATTTTATTAATTATAGGATCCCAAGCATATCATTCCCATACATTCACAATCAAGCTTGTGTACAAGCTTGATTGTGAATGTGGTTAAATTTCTTGAAGAGATGCCGAGACCATAATCTCATTCCTACGTGTGTCAAAATATCCACTAAAAAGGACATTCGAGGAAGCGCTAAGATCTTAAATCAGGCAAGTAAAAAGTTGTTACGAACGGTAATCCAACAAAAACGCTCCGATCTACATGACATAAACAAATCCATAGACACATCATTCAGTGAGTTAAAGGCAGTCTTAACGATATTTGATTATAATGTTTGCATCGAAACGTTAAATAAACGAGAAATTAATAAATATAACGAATGCAAAAACAAACATATAGTAAAATATCAAAAATTAACGACCAAATTAAATGTCAAACATCTGTGTCAACGTGAGAACGAAGCACAACCCATAGACTTAGAATATACTAGCGTATAGACCACCTGACAGCCCGAAAACGCGTGACCAATTTTGATTTGTCATTGTGTGCGTTAGCTAGTGATGTATATTTTACTTAAAAGGACTATCGAAAATGATTGTTAAGGAAGCGGTAAAAAGATTATAAAAAATTGTTTAGTGCATGAAGTTGAATAACTTCAAAAATTAACTGAATTTTACCATGATAGTTCTAAAATAATAAAAAAATATTCATATAACATGTTCCTGGGAATAAGCTGAACCTACCTGCCTTTTGTTGGATTTTAATTCAAATGTATAAAATCCCAGGTGACTTTACCGAAAAACCTAAAAAACTCCCTAATAATCAGATCAGAATGTTGTATTTTCGAGCTACGATCTTTGGAGAAAAATATTTACTGCCGTGGGCAGTTTCCCCGGAATTTATTTTTTAACATATTGTTAATATAAATAGGTAGATACTTAACAAAGTATATACCTATTTATATTTTATATATTTTATAAAATGTTTTGATAGGGAAACAAAAACGGAGACACGGAGTACAACATAATGGCTGCTTTATTTTTCATATAAGTATTACTTGTGATAATTACAAATTACAAACATTTAATAATTAATAATTAAATAGATTATAGAAGTTTATTTTAACATTCGACTTAAGTATGAATGTAAACTTAATAATTTAAGGAAGGAAACTTGTAGGAATCACTTAAATAAGATTGCTCTGTATAAAGGCCAATATGTTTATGAGGCTTCATTATGCTTCATGTTTATATTCTTTCATCTGTCCCTGAAAAGTATAAAGTAATAATAAACTTATTATCATTTTAGCTGCATGAATTTTAAAAACATAATGATCTTAACACAGTAAAGTGCACTAAGTGTCTGAGGATACAGATGCACTCTCTATTTCTCAATCTCGGTATGTTAAGAAAATGGTCAAGTGCAAGTGCAACAATTTCGCAGATCTATTGATCTGCGCAGCTATTACTTAACTACGAGTTCCTCTTCTCTACGAATAACGCTGTAGGGGATAAACCACGCTATTTAAGCCCTCGCGACAATGTCGTCCGCCATCAAGCATGAATCGGGCATTGACCGTTGTGGGTATCAAATACTATGGAATTTATACTATCACGTCTCATACGCGGTCGTCTAGTAGCGTTTGAGGGCATTACTAAATATCTATACCTAACTACGCTAAAAGTTTTATCGTTATGATTTGGGAATATAATCCGAGTTCCGAAGCTCCGCTCAACCCTTGGGGAAAATAGCATGATGCTATGAATATTGTACTAGTGTGACCGTGAGGCTGTGCGGTTGGTTAAGCTAGGTTATACATTTATTTTGGTTGATAAATAGATACTTAGTTGGGTTCATAATGGCTTAAAGAGGATAATCTCAAGATTTTTTTGTCTTTAATGTACTACAGTTTTATAATGTATGAAAATCTGTCTCTATATTTATCTAAAGTTTTGAAAGTTATATTTTTGAAGTCTTATTATAACAATATTTTACTTACTGGTACAAATAATGTAGAAATTTTTATAATGATTTCTTATATTTACGCGAACACTACACATTGAATTAAACTACTTTTACGGATTATATCGCGTTTAATTAACTTATTTTATTAATTCCCGACGTTTTGGGTGCTTTACAGCACCCATGGTCACGGGGGACTGAGGTGATTGACGTCCCAATGTCAAAGTTAATACGGAGTACCTTCAGCTTTTTAATTATTAATTTTGGTCCGATCTACGCAGAATGAACTAACTGTGTCTTGAAGTCTTGCAGTGTTATGCTTGGGTTTAGTTTTAATTTTATTAATTACAGGATCCCAAGCAGGTGGTAGTACCCAGCCTCCCTCTCTATTGAAATTAGGATGTTTTTTAATTTCAATAGCCTCACGTATCATCCTTGGCAGGAATCGATGTTCTTTCGCGAGAATCTGTGGTTTATCAAATCTAATGTAATGGCGGGGGCCGTCTAGGATATGATCACAAACTGCAGACTTCCCTAAACTACATTACATTAGATTTGATAAACCACAGATTCAATAGAAATTTTTATTTTAATAAAATTGTTTTTATTCTACTTTTTCTTTTATACTTCTCAAGAAAATGTTTGCTCCAAATTGTTGAGTTCTTCTTTGCATTCCAACCAACCCGTCCAATGAACCTTAACCACTTTTTCTAATTATGGAATCCGGAGGGAATCTGTTTGAAAAACGGCAAAATAAAATTACATTTTAGAACGCAAACCGAGGATTTATTTTCTTGTTGTGTAGGCAAGTCTATCGATTCATTATAAACATTCAAGATAAATATCGACATTAATTTTGATATAGTTGAGTCAATCCCTAGCGTACATGTAAAATATTTTATAAAAATGTATTTACCAAATTCATGCAAATTATCAACAACGTGACTTTTTTCTTTGCAAAATATCAAAATTAACAAAATAATTGAATATATTCTATATTTAAAACAGTATGTAACATAAATTTTAACCAAAAATAAACGCGTCATAACATTGACGATGTCTTGAGAATTTACCTGTGATATGTGAAATTATCAGGATTATTTCTATTGTTAACAGCACACTCACTCACGGAACAATTAACCATTTTGGAAAAAGTTACTTACTAAAATAACCACTTTTATACTTTAAAAATTACAAAATATCTCGGAGCTATTTCTTGCGTGCCGAATTGTGCCGACCTGTCATTCAAAATCGGTTACAGAGTCATGAGATTTGGTATCCTTTTCTATCTTGCATTTTGCCATAAGAATTTTTTCTCCCTTGCACACTATGTTGGTCTATACGCTAGTATATTCTAAGTCTATGGCACAACCGTTGACCACAAACACGGATCATAGACCAAACGCGGTCTATAATCTGTCAAAACAAACTCTGGATGATGCAACAATTAGAGTATTATCGAAAGGCCTTAATTTCGCCATAACACCTAAAAATTATCGTGCGAGGAAATTATCTGCAGTGTCGAGGACTGTTTATTTAAAAACAATATGCAAAAGGAAGATTTGGAAGCGATACGTCAAGACATTTCGACTATGTTACGTCGAAGTTCAGCGCCGAAACCGAATCTACCTAAGGACGAATATAAAGCGTTGAATAACCTACGCAATAAACCAGAACTCATGATTCTCCGCGCAGATAAGGGAAATGCCGCGGTAGTCATGGATACGTCAGATTATAATTTTAAAATACAAGAACTTTTGTCGGATTCAAGCACTTATAAAAAGGTTAAAAACGACCCAACAAATAACACACTTAAAACAACTAGTGATCTCATAAAGAAACACTCCGAAAAATTAAATCTGGACGTAAAATCGATAGCACCTACGTGTGCCAAACCACCGAAGTTGTATGGGTTACCAAAAATACACAAGTCCAATGCTCCACTACGTCCCATAGTTAGCCAAATCGATTCACCAACTTAAAGATTGGCTCAACACTTAGCGAAAATACTTACACCGCTCAGGGCACAAGGTGTACACAAGGCACAGGTCCTTGTGTGCACACTAAAAGCACACACAAGGGATTCTTACCATTTGTCAGCGAGATTAAAGACCTACATCTGGCAGACAATGAAACTATGGTCAGTTTTGATGTGCAGTCTCTGTTGACATGCTTACCTGTTGAAGACTGCATCTCGATTGTAACTAGAAGGCTGGAGGAAAACAACATGCCCATAGAATATGCAGCATTACTTAGACAATGCCTTACATCTGGCTACCTATTGTGGAAGGAGGAGTTCTACAAGCAAGTAGATGGAGTGGCGATGGGCTCACCTGTATCTCCCATTGTCGCCGATATATTCATGGAAGACTTAGAGAAAGCCCTACTTACTTCTCACGTAAATCCAAGATTCTACAAGCGGTACGTAGACGACACTTTCACAATTCTACCTTTAGATAAAGTAACTGCATTTTAGACCATCTTAACTCCATAAATTCTAAAGTTCAATTCACAATGGAGTTAGAGGCAAACAACTCTTTAGCTTTTCTAGATGTGTTAGTAATTCGGAATCCTGATAACACCTTGAGCCACACTGTGTATAGAAAAAAGACCCATACAGATAGATATTTAAACGGTGACTCTCATCACCATCCTTCACAGTTAGCTACCGTGGGTAAATCCTTGTTTCAGAGAGCACGAGGATCTTTGACAGTAAACACCTGGCCGCCGAGCTCCAACACGTCAAGCAAGTTTTGCACGACAATAAGCTTCGGGTCCCGCGCCTACGTCACAGTGAACGAGTGAAGCCGGCCACAGTCGAGCGAGTGCCTGCTGCTGCCATATGTCAGAGGTGTCAGTGACAAGATTGGCTACATCCTGAAGCGTGCTTCTATTAAACATACTTCAAGCCGCCGAAGAAGATTAGTCAGTTTTACCATCAGTTAAGTGTAATGTCCTCTGCAAGATGCAGGGTGTACAAGCTTGATTGTGAATGTGGTCTCTTATATAGGACAAACTAAAAGATCAATAAAACCCGCGTTAAAGAACACATAGCTGATGTAGAATCGACGCTCCGGAAGTCTGCAGTCTGTGAACATGTACAGGATCGCCCCCGTCACTACATTAGATTTGATAGATCACAAATCCTCGCTAAGAACACCGATTCCTTCAAGGATGATTCATGAGGCTATTGAAATCAAAAACATCCTAATTTTTAATCTGGAGGTAACCGTGGTTAACTATGACATTGGGACGTCAGTCCCCCGTGACCATGGGTGCTGTAAGTACTGAAACGTCAGAATATAAAATAAGTTAATATACGCGATAAAATCCGTAAAACTAGTTTTATTTAAACAATTTTATTCGAAACTTCACAGAGTACTATCAACAAATGAGTAAACAAGTGTTTCAGGCTCTTTCAGAATTCAACCTAAAAGGTGGAAAAGGGTGACAAATTCTGAAAATCAACATGGTAATCGTTTTTATGGTTTATCGGGTCGCTGATTACGAAAACAACAACTATTTCAAAATCCAACTTAGCAGACGGAAATACCTACCATCATGCCCTGTGGGGTGCGATGTGGTTGAAATGTCAATATGGGTGTTTTTATGGTTTTTGGGACGTTAATTACGAAAAGAGCGTCGATTATGGTTTCAAACCAACATGGATGGAAGGATGGATGGATGTATGTTTGTATGTAAAAATCATCATGGGTTGGGTGACTTGGGTGTCATTTTAAGGTTTTTGGGTCGTAAATAACGTAAATGATATTGATAAATATTAATCAGCACCACTACTAGGAAAGACACACCACTGACGATAATATGACACGTGTTTCGCCTCTACACGAGGCACCTTCAGGTGTAGTAGACTCTGCGGTAGCTGACCGCTAAGTGAGCGGCAGCCATAAACAGCTGCTATTTATATAACGCCGACGCAACCTCCCCACTTAAGTAGCGAACGACTGCGTCATGCGATAAAACATGCGATCATTTTTATTTTTTTCCTGGGGAAATCCTCATGGATACCTTCCGCTGCGGGGCAAGGAAAAGGTT
>JAGSMP010001882.1:0-36313 GCA_029286625.1 Parnassius orleans
CTAGGAAAGACACACCACTGACGATAATATGACACGTGTTTCGCCTCTACACGAGGCACCTTCAGGTGTAGTAGACTCTGCGGTAGCTGACCGCTAAGTGAGCGGCAGCCATAAACAGCTGCTATTTATATAACGCCGACGCAACCTCCCCACTTAAGTAGCGAACGACTGCGTCATGCGATAAAACATGCGATCATTTTTATTTTTTTCCTGGGGAAATCCTCATGGATACCTTCCGCTGCGGGGCAAGGAAAAGGTTATGCCGGACTCCTACCGGCTAAAACCCCACGGTGGTCACCATCAGCGTATACGAGGGGTCCCGGGATCTCGTTCGGAACGCAACCGGGGCCTCCATCGCTGCTACTAATAGCACGTCCGGGGCAGTACATACTACCCAGCACCCTCGCAGTGCTATCACGATGTCTCGAGACCACTTCCGAGTCATCGTCCTCCTCGGGTTACATAACTAGGCGTTCAGGGCCCCCGCGAGCGTTTGCAACCCCGAGGCCCGTTTCTGGTAGAGAACACCGTTTTTAAGAGTAGGGCCGTGACGAACGCCGCAGCGACGTCGTCTCCGCGCGGGATCCGCCCTCTCCGATCCGCTCAAAGCCTCCTTCTGAATCAACAGAATCACAGAAGGTGGCTACGGCCCTCCGCCGAATCCCCGCTCAGCATCGCCGACACGACTGCTGGCGGGAGAGGTTCTGTCCGATGCGGTTTACCAGGATCGTCCGCTCCCGTTCCAAACTGGGCATACTGCGAGCGTGTGGGAAGCGGGTCCTGGTCCCGTCCACCACAGTGGAAGCAGTTCGCCGTCGCCTCGCGTCCGATCTTACAGATAATCACCGAAGCACCCATGCCCGGTAATTATCTGTAAGTCTATAGTGAGTCTTCCTGCTCGTCACTGCATCCAGGCTTCGAAGACCGGCAGGATTGCTCCAATGACGCGCTTGCGTTCATAGCGCTCCTCAAGTCGAGGCGCCATGACACAGAGCGTTTTGTCGTTCCTGCCGTTTAATTGATTCGAGCGCCTCTTCTGGCTCACTACCACCACCGCTCTGGCGGAGGGCACGGATTCGGAGTACACCCTCGCGTCCATTTCGCCAGTATATCTAGTGGTGGAAGCGAGCCAGGATTGTCGCCGCCTCAAGGATATAGTGCGGTATCCTCGTACGATCCGTATGGCCATCCTCCGCTGAACACTATAGATTTTAGTTCTACAGCGTCGGATGGCCAGCCTTTAACCCGCCAGGCGCTCCATGCAAGCTTGGATCGTATAACTCCGCATAGGGCGACGTACTTCCTCCATTGGTCCCCTAGATTGGGCAGCAGTCTGCGCAGCACCCGCTACCCTTCGATCCGGGGACTAGGTCCTCGAAATGTTCTTCGAAGCCCCAGCGACTGTCCAGGTGGGCCTGGGTACTTCATGTACCTCCCACTCTGACATCAGACCCACCCGCGGACACGAGTCGGGTGGTTCCCTGCCCTTGTAATTTATGGAACCATAGGGCCTCGGTCTTGTGAGGCGCTATTTCTAATCCCAACTCGTGGATTTTGGCGACGACGACTTCACCCGAGTTCGGCGAGCTCCTTGGCCCCAGAAAGTGATCCCGCTGACGATCACCAATGTGTCGTCAGCATAGCAGACAATATCTACGCCAGCGAAGATCGATTCGCAGAACCGCATCATAGGCGAGGTTCCACAATAGCGGCCCCAGCACCGAGCCTGTGGAACCCACGCTTAATTTCCTCGGATCTTCCTGCCATCTTGCCCCATGTACAGGATGTACCTGTCGCGCGTAGTCCCCGATAATACCTTGGATAAGGGGCACGATGATGTGCCGTGCCCTCTGATTGCATCCCAGGGTAGGGGTTAAAGGCGTTGACGATATCAAGACTTATCGCCAACGCCACCACCCTGGGATACTGCTTATTCCGACAGGGAGCGGACGCGCATAATCGCATCTAAAGTGGAACGCTCCGTCGGAACCCAAACTGGCTATCAGCCAAATCGGGACCGACGCGCGACAGATGCCTATTGAGCCGACTGGCAACTATCCTCTCGAATAATTTGCCAATCTCGTCCAACAGGCATATGGGGCGGTACGCAAGGAGAATCAGCGGCCCTGCCCTCCTTCTTCAAGAGGACCAGCCTTGCTTCTTTCCAGGCTGTGGGGCAACAGCGCAGACAGCTGGTAAACAGCTGCCTAAGCCTGTCCCCAGGGCAGCCAGACTCAGCACTAGGGCCCGGCCCGGTATTCCATCAGGCCCCGGTGCTGCGTTCCGGCTTTTAAGCGGCTAACGGCTCGGTCCAGCTCTTCGACGGTCACCCCATCTCATCCTGCCACTCCCATGACGACGGTAGGTGACCTGAGGACTTGAACGGTCCTCTGGAAGAGCGTGCTGATCACCCTTCCCAGAAGATCCGGATCGAGTCTCCGTCAGGGGCGACCAAGGCTGGAGCTACAGTACCATCCTGTATGGACGCCCCAGGGATCTTTGTTGAGTCCTCAGAAGCTCTTTCAGGACCGAGATCTGGCGTTGGCTATAGCAATTTGTAGCGCCTTTGTAGCCGCTCGGTATGCCCCGTAGAGTCTGCTACCTCCTCAGGCGGAGCTCGCCTTCTTCTTCTTCGAGATCTGGTGTACTGGCGCCGACTTCGCAAGCAGAGCGCACGGGCCGTGCGATTTCTGCCGACCACCAGTACACTGCTCTGCGCGGGCGACTGGTTCTGGGCATTGACAGGTCGCAAATTTGCGCCATCGTACCCCGAAACCAGTTCGCTTCCACTTCAGGATCGGACTGAACCTCTTCGACGTTATCTGGCCGCTGACGCGACGATGGCGGCTTAGAGCTTATCTCGGTCGAGCCGCTTGAGACACCAACGCCGCGGTGGGCTGCTCCTCGGCGACTGGGGTTACTATCGGGCTGGCGAGTGCGACATCGAACACGATGTGACGGTGGTCGGACAGTGTGATCGCCTCCTCCGCCACTCGCCAGCCCGACAGCATTTGCATTACAGGAGGTTGCCCGTAAGATCTACGATGGACTCCCCTGCCACCGCATGTGTACGGACCTGATTCATTAATCGGAGGTCCAGCCCAGCCACCCATTCCATCACTGTCTCCCCTTCGGATCGTCTTTGGGTTGCCCCAAGCCCTGGTGTGGGCGTTAAAATCTCCTAGGACGATCAACGGACGAGGTTGACATTCGCGAACACAGTTCGCCACCTCGTCTAGGTACGCCTCGTAGTCGGCAAGGGACTTATTGGGAGACATAGCAGCCACTATAGCCAGGGCCCATTGCTGCAACGAAGCCCTGCCCCTTCTCAATAGGGCGCAGGGTGGGGCCTCCTCTGCCCAGTAGATGGCTACAGGCCCAATTCATCACCGAACCAGCGAGGATGGTCGGGAACAGAATAAGGCTCTGCTACTACAAGGGGCAACCCGCCACTCCGCAATGGTCTGCATAAGCAGATGTTGTGTTGCGGCAGTGGTTCAGGTTGCCCTGTAGGACTTTAAGGGTGTGAAATTTATTTTATTTTCGACCACCTCCATTGCCGAGTTAGGACTCGGTGCAGGGACTGATGTCGCCGCGTCCGGCTTGTTTATGGATGCAGACGGAGTCTGCTCGTTCTTCCTTCCTTGTTTTTTTGGAGGTGGGACGCACTTTTACCCAGTCTGTGGCTGGCAGGCCGCCGAGATCTGAGCACAGAGGACACTTGGTTCCGACGCAGTGCATTGTTTGGCTCCGTGCCCAGGCTCACCACATGCATAACAGCGTGTGGCTCTATTTACCTCATTGGGGCACTGCTAGCAACGTGCCCTCTTTCAAACATCGAAAACAATGGGCCTGGGCTCTAGTACCTCTACACGGGCAGACCCCAACCTACCCGTACTCTCCCAACGGCTGCAATCTTACGGATCGCAACGACGGGACATCGTACCCAGCACGTCCCCATGCTACTGGGTGTTCGTCGGACTTCCCCGAATTTATGTTGTCTACTGAACAACCCCCTGCTTCAGCCATCGCCGCTGCAATCTCTTCAGCGCTGACGGCATCGTTGAGGTCCCTCAGCCGAACGTCACTTATTTTGATTGGGCGACTAATTCGCACGTTCAGGTCCGAGAGAACCTCTCGCATCTTTGCCGCCAGCTTGTCCGCCTTTTCTCCACAGTCCGGACCCGTTATCTCCATCAGGAGTCCTCCAGTTACTGCGCGCTTAAGGCGAACAGTTTCTATGCCAAAGTCTGCCAAATGGATTTTGGCTTTGGCTCCTCCATTACTTTAGCATAGGTAACGGAGCTTTCCAACACCGTGATTGTTACTGCCGCAGAAGTCGGGGCGCAAAATCCTTTTCTTGTTGCTCTCTCTTTTGTTGTACTGTGAGGCGGCATCGTGTTGGACCGCTTTGGGTGGCCTTGCCTTTTCGGCTTCTTAGTAACTTCCACCCACGAACTGACGTTTGTGCTGAATTATTCAACACCGGTGCAGCTACTGGGGAAAGGCGGGCTTTATTTTTTTCCTTTTCACCCTTTGTCTCTTAGCCTTCTGCGGCTGCAGTGGTGCCTGTGATTCCAGCGGTTGGGGTGGCGGTGCTGACAATTGCGGCGACGGTGTCTGCGGCTTATTCGCCCCTGCCAGTGGAGGCCGGTTAACCCTATCTGGAAATATCTTGGCCTCAAAGATAGCCAGCTTTCTTTCTATTAGGGATCCAATGCGCTCCATGAGGCCCTCCTCTCCATGCCAGATTTTTTGTTGAACTCGCAACGGTCGATTAGACATACTTTCTGTTTGGGGTGGATCAGCCTTTTGCGTCGCTTGTTTACGGAGGAGATTAATCTCCTTCGTTAAGTTTTCTGTTCTGTTGGCAAGGCTGGCGAGCTGTGATCGCAGTTCCGTATTTTCCCTCTCCAGTCTTTTAATGTTCTCGCTGGTAGCGGTCCTTCGCGCAAGTTCTTCAGTTGCCGCCTTTATATTTAGTACGGCTAGCCTTATGCCTCTCACAAAATTGCCCTTTAGGTTTCGGGAGCGATCCGTTACCTTTTCAACGGCCTGAAGGTTGAGGTCAATTTGTTGACCGAGCTCCCCGTCACTATGAGTCGCCATTTCGCGGGCCAACTCCTCTAGGTTGGGCAGATTTTTCTTAGCCCTGGTGTTTGTGGGCGCTACGGAGGGGTCGAAAAGGTCTTCCTCCGTTTCTATTCCTGTAGTGGCCTCTTCTTCAGAGGCTGTGGCCGACACTGCCGCGAATTTGGCGGCCACAACCGCAGCGCTTGGGGGCTTGGCCCTTCTCTTCCTCCTTCCGGTGGGGCGATGTAAGTGAAACGAATGAGCCATCGGACCCACCTCTATCGCTTTTAGCCTGATTTACTGGCATATTAGGACGTTTAGGCCCACATTTGTCTTGTGTCGTCACAGTTCTACCCCCGACACGGCTCCAGTCTTCTTACTGCCCCGTGGATGTTGTGGGGCCCGCGGTTGACGTACATCCCCGCGATGCAGTGGATTGCCCCCAGATACGATGGGGCTGCCACAGCGCCTATGAAGGCTACTGGGGTAGACTCTGCGGTGGCTGACCGCTAGCGTGACGGCGAGCCAAAAACAGCTGCTATTTATATAACTCGCCGACGCAACCGCTCCCCACTTAAGTAGCGAACGACTGCTTCATGCGATAAAACATGCGACTAATCACAACCTGACGTACCGCCTGCTATTAAATTAATAACAAACCGCTGCGAAACGCTCGCTTACCTTCCAACCACGCAACCAATCGCTGATCACGGTGAGGGTGACGAAAGACCCTATTGCGAGGCAGTCCGTTATTAGAAAGTAGGCAAAGATGTTTAAAGAGTGAGTTAGAAACATGTGTTTTCATTTAGCAGTGCTACATTACTACCATTATTTTTAATATCTCCAACTGCTCCAGCACACACAGTCGCAGCCCTTTATTACAAGTATGTAAGACTTTAAAGGTGGTCATTGGTCAGTTATGTCCAGTGTCCAGAGATGTTTCGCAAAATGAGATTTATCAGGATTGCAATTCCTGTACGCAGCCAAATGCTTTTTGTAACGTGTCTCGATGTTGCGACCAGTCTGACCACTAAATGGCGTGGCATTCGTCACAAACAAGTTTGTAAACACCTGACTTTTGACGAATGTCTAACTTATCTTTTATTACAGATATTCCTAAGAGAATTGTTTGTTTTAAACGCAATGTAAACGCCGCTCTGTCGAACAGTATTAGCAATTTTTTTCAGATATGGAGCCTAAGTAGGTCAAACTGCTCACATATCGACGAACATTTTGTGGTTGAACCGCGTACAAAGAATTGCGAACTACATGCTTTTAAAAAAAAAAATTAAATTGTTAATGAGATTTTTTGAAAAACCGTTGAAGACCGCAATTTGATAAATTACATTAAACTCTTTTGATTAATTTTCTTTACATAATGGGACAGTAAACAAACGATTAATATAACAATAAAAAGCAGCTAATTTATGTTGCTACGGTTGACACGATGACGCGGGGATGACCGTGTCGGTATGAGTTGGCTTTCGATAAATTTGGAAAACATGCAAGGACGGTTCAACCTCAAAGTATTCGTCGATGTGTGTAACAGTTTGACCTATTTAAGCTCCATACCTGAAAAAAAATTGAGGCGAAACACGTGTCGTATTATCGTCGGTGGCGTGTCTTTCCTAATGTAGTGGTGCTGGGATTAGTAGTGACGGGGATAGTGCACGCAATTGAGGGAGGGCGGGAGGTGCTCTTCAAACTAGGTAAGACACATCATTTTATTTCATTGAGCGGATATTGGCAAAGTAAATTTTTCCAACTTTAATATCAAAGTTTTGTTTTAATGGCTCTTATTAAACAAGTGCCAGCCAAACCATAAAGCTAGTTTGTAGTTGTCATACCAGGACTAAGATGGAATGCCTCGTTTCCAGTAAAAGGATCTCCGGTTTACCATATGCCACAGCAGCATTGAGCTGTTATTTTACGATGGTATTCTTTGAGAACGTGATATTTGCCCGGTCGAGCCGACTCATCCGTGCTATAACCGCAAAATAGCTACAGCTGGCTCTACCACACATAAAAATCACTTGCAAAATATTGCCAGGGTGTCCAGTGCAGATTTCAAAGTTTGAATGAACCTAGTTTCCGAACGCAACATGCGAGAAGGGCGCGGAGGGTTGTTCGAAGCGCAAGCACTGCGGATTATTTAGTAGCCATGGAGCAGTGGAGTGGAGAACACCGCGCTTTTGCCGTCGAGGCGTACATTTCAAGTGGTTATTCGCTGTCTCAAGCACGCCGTCGGTTTAATACTCGTTACGGTATTCGTCGATTACGTGATGGATCATCGATCAACCTCATTCAGTCTTGGTAGCAAGGTTCAGAGCTACAGGATCAGCATTAAATAGATCCGGACCGACCAACACCAACGGTAGCTACGGAGGAAAATCTTGAACGTGTTATGGTTCTGTAATTGAAAGTCCTCGTTTATCACTTCGTGCACGTTCATCGACATTGGGAATAACGAAATCAACTTTACAGGTTATAATGCGAAAAACTCAAGTTTCATCCGTACAAAATTCAAATTGTTCAAGATTTACACGATTCTGACTTTGCATTAAGAAAAGTTATGGAAATGATGTTATTGAAATTTCGTAATGCTGCTCGGATGAATAACATATTCTTTAGTGATGAAGCCCATTTCACATTGGAGGATATGTAAATAGGCAAAATTTTCGTTATTGGGATGTTTCCAACCCAAGACAAATGCATCAAGAGCCTTTACATAAACCTAAAGTAACAGTCTGTGTGCAATGTCTGCGTCTGTCATAATAGGGCCGTATTTCTTTGAAGATCAACGTGGCCAAACTGTAACGGTGAATTCGGAGATATGCTGAGATGATAAGTAATTTTTGGAGTACATTGCAGAATACTCCATATTTCAACCAAAACACGTGGTTCCAGCAGGACGGGGCTACAGCTCATACTGCTGGTGTGTCGATGAATGCAGTGCGGCAGTTATTTCCTGGAAAAACATTGCCCGAAACGGCACCATACCGTGGCCGCCTAGGTCACCAGATTTAACTCCGTGATTTTTTTTCTATGGGGATACCTAAAATCTGTGGTTTACAAAACAAATCCGAACACTGTGACACAACTTAAAGAAAATATTCGAGCAGAAATTAGCAGGATTCCAAGTCGCTCTGTAAACGCGTTTTGAAAACATGCGTGATCGACTCGAGGAGTGTGTCAGGGCCGTCATCTACCCCGGTCGAAACGGGAGTGGAACCGGCGAGATGTCGTGCGGTGTCCCACAGGGTTCGGTTCTGGGGCCGCCCCCTGGAACATCGGTTACGACTGGTGCTGCGCGCCGACCTCCACCGGCGTCAGCGTAGTTTGCTACGCTGACGATACGCTGGTACTGGCAAGGGGGTCGTACGAGGCGGCGGCGGAAACTATGACACGCGGGGCTGCGATAGTCGTTGAGAGGATCCGGCAACTGGGTCTCGAGGTGGCTCTGCACAAGTCCGAGGCCATGCACTTCCATGGTCCCGGAACAGGCCACCACTGGGATCCCCAGTGATGGTAGGAGGGTATCCGTCGGCGTCGAGTCGACGTTGAAGCACCTAGGACTCGTCCTCGACGGCCGATGGAACTTCGTTGAGCACTTCCGACGTTTGGCTCCCAAACTGGAACGGACCGGGGCTGCCTTCAGGCGGCTCCTGCCGAACCTGGGGGCAAACGCGCCTGCCGGAGGCTCTACGCGGGATCGTGAGGTCCATGGCCCTTTACGGGGCCCCGTGTGGGCGCGTGGTTTGGCGCGGCTTGCCGTCCACCACCCAAACGCGCCCCAAAGGGTGGTTGCCAAAGATGGTTCGCGGCTACCGCACGATCTCCCGCGAGGCGGCGGCCTCCTGCTGGATTGCCGCCGGGATCTGGAGGCGATAGTCCTCGCGCGCCTGCACGAATGGCGCGCGAGGCACTATGCCGGGGAAACCCGCTGCCGCGGCAATGTCGCGCAGCGGACAGACTTCCGCATGATCTCATGGCGACATGAGAGCGACTGTCGCAACCCGTGCTGGGCACGCCACTATAGCGGCGATAAGACCTCTTTGAGGAGTGGCTTGAGAGACGCCACGGTGTCCTCACCTTCCGCCTGACGCAGGTCCTCACGGACACGGTGTGTTCGGGAGGTTCCTGCACCGAATCGGGCGGGAGGAAACGCCCGGTGCTCCACTGCGAGGATCGACCGGAGGACGGTGGAGCACACCGTGAGGTGTGCCCTGCTTGGCGGAGCACCGCCGTGTACTCGTAGCGGCGATAGCGGCGGCGACTCGCGTCCGGCCCTGGTCGAAGCCATGGTCCGGAGCGAGACGGAATGGGATGCCGTCACCACCTTCTGCGAAGCAGTGATGCTAGCTAGGAGGTGGCGGAGCGGGAGAAGGAAAGAGCAACAGCTTTCCTTCCCGCCGCCGCGGAGACGCCCTGGGCGTCGGGGCTGCGTCGTGGCCCCTGACCACGTAGGCGGACCTGTGGACGGCGAGCAATGGTAGCTCGCCGTCCGTCCGTCTAACGACGACAGGCCGTGTCGACGGCGCGTTTTGTTCCACGCGCGCCTCAAAGAGCTGTCATGCGTGAAGGGCCCGCGGCCGACGCCGCCGGGGCTGCGGGCTGTTCGAAAGAGATACCGCGGCTCCGGAACGTAAGGGCACTGAAGGAACACGGATGGTTTTAGTCAGTAAAGTCGACACCCTTCCGCTCCACCCACAGCGAAAGGCGTCATTAGATGATTTTCCATCCGCAAAAAAAAAAAAAAAAAAGGGTCGATGGTCGCCATTTGGAAAACGTTGTTTTCAAAAATAAAATCCGCATATGTTATCTTAATATTAAAATAAATGTAATTTGTATTAAAGGTAGTTTTTTTACAAGTCTTCAAAATTTGAAATCTGCCACTGGACACCTGTATTTTTAAGGCTTATAATGAGCTCTCTTTCTTCTTCTTCTTTATTATCCTTTTAAGTCCACTGCTATACATGAGCTTCTTGTAGTAGAAATTTTCCTTAATCTTCATGCTTGGTAGGCGTGACGCTGTATAGATGCAGCGTGGCTCTATTACGTAAAATATAATTTATAACAAACAATGATAAATATTACTTTAATGTTTCACGAGTAATGATAATAATTTAAAGGACTTATGATGAGCGATCAACTTACAACCTTAATTAAATTGTAAACAAAGTAATACTTCTACTATTATTTATTCTGTGGTAATACTGAAACAAGGCTGCGAGTCGACATTAAGTCCCACAAAACTTCTAAGTGAGAAGAACTTTAAATTGCTTTCCTACCGGAAACTTAACATGGTCGCTTTAATAATACTTGGATATTAATTTTTTTCTATAAATTGAAGTGACAAAGTAACAAACGAACTTACATTTCTACCTGATGATAAGTGACTACAGCTGCCCATGGACACCTGCCATCAACTTCAAATATAGAAGGCTAAAAATTCCTTGACCCTGAGGACCCATATGGTATGCCTCACATACCTAATTATACTAACTCTATAGGCTTCAGATCGGAACACTGCAGTGCAAGCACAGTTGCTTGGTGGAATATAGCTAAAAGTAACTTCTCTACCCAAGCAGATTTACCCTATCATAAATTTATACAAATAAACAATTTCCTGATGTTTTTTTGCGAGTAAATAGTTTGTGCTTGAAATCGACAGATTACAATCACAAGTATGGACAACGCTCTGTTGAGCACGTCAACAGAGGCGCTTTAAAACCAATTCAGTTTTCCTTCCAAGTGACCACAAACTACACGTCATTCGTTATGTTGACGCTGAGGATTCCGATGCTGTTTGAGACAACAAGGGAAGTGCCCTAAAATTGAGGAGAGTGTTCTGGGATTGAACTGGACCAGATTTAGTCGCCTCATCCAAGACTTTGGGTAACAAAGACTCCTTGATCAGACAAGTTTGTTTCAGTACTCGGCGACTTTCTCGGTTCGAGATTCGATGACGAGAAATATTGGCACGGCCGGTGTATAAAGCATCACTAGTGCTGTCGTATGCATAGTAATGAATGTTCCTGGTGTGTAACATATCATTAATATGCAAAAGAAACAGTGTAGGTGATAGCGCGCAGCCTTTGGAACACCGGCATTAATAGAATTTTAATTGGAACATGCACCGTCTACTGCGATCTTAATGCTCCTACTTGCAAGAAAACTGGTGATCCAATTGCATAATTTCTCATGAAGCTATATTTATAGAAGGAATAAAACATTATAGAAAGGGAGCTTCGAAAGTTGCGCTTTGTACTCAAATCGATCGAAAGTCTTTGCAACGTCCAAACTAACGGCCAGGTAGTAGAGTCTATGGGCGGAGGTAGTACAGTCCGAGCGAGGGAGTGGGAGGTAGTAGTAGAGTAGACGGCTCCGTGGCGCAGTGGTTTAGCAATGAGTTGCAGCACTGTTCGCGAATGAAGGGCCGCGGGTTTGAATCCCGCATGGAACAAGTATTTGTATGGCCTACAAATAATTGTTCTGGGTCTGGATGCTTGCCCTTGTGAAATTTATGTATGTAAACTGCCTCCGCAATACAGGAGAAAATCCTAGTATGGAGGTAACGTTTAAAAAAAGTCTAAGGGACTCTCCCCCTTAGACTCTTCTACCTCCGTCCATCGAGTCAGGTAAGCCAGGAGGTCACCAGCTAATTTACCCAGAATCAGCTGGTGATCTTCAAGATACCTCATGAGCTTGCAGTTTATAATCGTTTCCATTATTTTGGAGAACAAGAAGACGCGTTAGAATCGGTGCCAACTTGGAAGCGCACGTCTTCAGCACAACGGGGGAGACTCCTTCAGGCTCACTCGGCTTGTTAACGTCCAGAGAGAGGAGTGTTTTGCACACCAAGCACTTTAGTTTCTATCTAACGCTTTTACTTTTCTGTCTGAGTTGATTAACGTAACATAAATATATTTTCATGGTAAAGTCATGCTGCAGCTATATTATGGTTGTAGCACGAATGGGTCGGCTCGACCGGGGAAGGACTACGCTTTTACAGAATGCCAGCGTAAAATAGCAACTTAATGTTGTCTGTCGTATTTCGTATGGTAAGTGTAGAGAACCGGGGATCCTTTTTAACATTACGGGGTATTCCATCTTAGTCTTGAAGATAAGATGGAACATTTTAATGCATTTAGTAATTATGCCACAAGCAAGAGTGAAATTTGGGTGGTGAAAGACAGACGTCATCACCTAATACATTAAGCTGTTACCCTGTAAAATCAAATATCATCTTAGCTGTGTCAACATAAAAAAATCGTTAAAAGAGTTACCAGAGGAATTCAAATCTAAATGGACTTGTCCATGTTGCTGTAGTAAGCTACCAAAATTTGATAACACTGACACGCCAATTAAAGCAACTACAAGTCAACCTGAATCGGATAGTGAGGAATTCCAATAAATATAAACTTAAGAAGGTAGTATAAAAGTTAGTATCCGCCGATAATATACGGCAAATTGTCAGAGAAGAATTAGAAAGTATTTTCGATAGTTTCAAAACCAAGATAATTAAACAGTTAGAGGTAAAAACAAAGGAAGTTCTTGATAAATTCAATCAAATATCTGAGTCTATGTCCAAAATTGAAAGTCAACTGGAACATATTCAAAACGAAGTACAACCAATTGTAAGAAAATTAATGTATTAGAATCTGAAAATTCAACACTACGAAGTAAAATCATCAACCTTAACTATAGTCTTACACGACTTGAACAGTACTCTAGGGCCAGCAATCTTGAAATACAAAATATACCCGAACATAAATCGGAAAACTTAATCACAATAGTTAAGCAGGTTGCCAATACAGTTAACTGCAGTTGGAAGAATCAGATATTCATCTGTGCACGAGAGTAGCCAGTAAATAAAGATAGCCGACGCCCTAGATCCGTTGTAATAAAATTTGGTTCCCAAGAATACGTGATTACTTTTAGCTGCTACACATAGATTTAACAAATCAGCTAAGAGTCAAAGTGAAAAGCTTAATAGTAGTCATCTGGGCATTGGCGGTGAGAAGCAGCCAGTTTTGTTGTGGAGCATCTGTCACCCACCCAAAAGGAAATACATGCTGCAGCAAGATCTAAGGCAAAAGAACTCGACTACAAATTTGTCTGGGTCAAGGAGGAAGAATATTTATGCGAAAGACGGAAACATCCGAGTACAAATTAATAAAGACCATCCAAGAACTGTCTGAACTAAAATAGTTGTCATAGCAAACTTAGTGTATAAAGTTGTTTTAGTGTTTATCTAAATTATTTTGTTTAGAAACCTGTATGTTGTTAGATCACTTGAACATATATTATCAGAATGTAAGAGGCTTAAACACAAATGCGGTCGAGGTACGTTAACATATTATTAATAATAAATACGATGTTTATATATTTACAGAAACGTGGCTTAATAACAGTTGCTATGACACTGAAATTTTGCCAGTGGCTATGCAGTGTACAGACGAGATCGTGAAACCTCTCCTCTATCAGGGTTAAAAAGGCGGGGCGTGCTCATTGCTGTATCCGAACGATTCCTGTCAAGGCGTATCGTAGAGTGGAACTGATTGTGAAGATATTTGGGTGTCGGTTACATCGAACTCTACCAAAATCCAAATACAATACTAATATGCGCTGTGTATTTACCACCTCCAGTCACTAAAGATACGTTAGATATTTTTATAGATAAAGCAAATGGTATACTGGTTCTCGAACTGATAGAGAAAGCATACTCATTGCCGGTGATTTCAATTTGATGGAATAACTTGGCTATGCAATCATAGAAACGACATCTTTAATCATATGTTACCATCAGGGTTCGGTAATAATGAGATGTTATGTAAATTTGTTGATTTTATAAATCTCAATAACTTAAATCAATTTAACTATATAACAAACATAAAAATCGTATATTAGATTTGATACTTTGCAATAAAGAAGTCTTGAATATTGTCGAAACACAAGATCCAGTAAGAAATATTGACAAGTTTCATCCCTTGTAATTGAAATGAAAATTTTATTAGAAAGTAATAGAAAAGTGCATCTTACCAAACGTAATTTTTAAAGGTAACTATAGAGCTAAACACTTACTGGACTGTGTCATGGAGAATGAATTTAGTTCTTGTAAGAATCTTAATGAAATGGTAAAAAGATTCTATGAACTACTAAACTATGCAATTGAAAAGCATATTCCTATGACTAAAGCCGATCATGGGCCTTATCCGTGTGGTACTCATCCCATTTAATCAAACTTTAAGACAAAAATATAGATACCATAAAAAATAAAAAGTATAATAATCCATTAGATCAAATAGAATTTGAATATTTAAAACAAAACTGTAAAAAGCTAATAAAGGAGTGCTATAATAAATACATAAATACAATAGAGACAGATATTAAAACCAACTCCAAACTATTTTGGACATATGTCAAAAATCTACGAAAGAATTGTTCATTATATCCTAATACCATGACCTTTAAAGACGATAAATCGTCGGATTCAAAGCTAATAGTGGACATGTTTCATCTCATTTTCTTCAACATATGAAAGAGATCTTAATGATAATTTAAAAAATAATATGTACGCTGGACTAATAACTAATTCTTTTGATGTTATCGGGGAAATTCAATTTAAACCAGAAGATGTCAAAAATAAACTTAAAAAGCTAGATGTCACAAAGGGAGTAGGCCCAGATAATATACACCCACTACTTTTATCAAACTGTGCAGATGCGTTGACTTTTCCACTAACTTTTCTATACAATCGATCTCTCAAAATGGGCATATTTCCCAATGAATGGAAACTAGCAAGAGTAGTCCCTATATTTAAGAATGGAGCAAAAGACTTAGTAGTTAACTACCGTCCGATTTCTATCCTATCAGCAATACCTAAAGTATTTGAATCATTAGTTCACTCTGTAATTTATCGGCATACTCATAAATACATCAACGAAAATCAGCATGGTTTTATGTCAAGGAGGTCGACCAACACCAATCTTCTTTTCATCAGAATTAAAAGAAAAAGTAGATCAAGGCTTACAGGTTGACGCCATTTATACAGATTTTTCAGGCTTTTGAAAGTAAATCATAGCATCCTGATTAATAAATTATATTTATTTGGAATCACAGATAACCTACTGGAGTGGTGTAAATCTTACCTTTCAAATTGCTTTTCTAGGGTGGTAATTGATGGCAAACAATCTGGGCTATTTGAAGCATTTTCGGGAGTTCCCCAAGGCTCAATTTTGGGACCGTTATTTTTAACATTTTTGTCAATGACATAATGTGTGATTAACCATAGTGATGTATATCTTTTGCTGACGATCTTAAAATTACAAAACAGTTTCAACGGCTTCAGATGCGCAACACCCAGGAAGACATTAATAATCTTCACGAATGGTGTAACAACAACAAAATGTTTCTAAATGCTACAAAATGCTATCATATTAAGTACAGCAGAAAACATAATAAATTTGAATCGATATAACAAGCGGGCACAAAGTTGGAAGAAGTGGTCACTATTCGAGATCTTGGTGTCATAATGGATGGTCATCTGAAGTTTGCGGATCATATTGATAAGATAGTGGGAAGCAAATAGGTCGCTTGGCTTCATATTGAGAAACACAAAGGGTTTTAGAAAACCAGCCACTGTTATTAAGCTTTACAACAGTTTTGTAAGAAGCAAGCTTGAGTATTGCAGTACAGTATGGTGCCCTACTTATAAAACTCACATAGAGAGGATTGAAAAAGTTCAGAAAAAAGTAATTCGTAGTTTAACTTTTCGTTTTGGTACTCCAAGAAATGTCAAAACCTATCATGAAAAAATTAAGCATTTTCAACTAGAACCCCTTTCCTTACGCCGAAATCACTTAGACATGTCACTACTACATAAGATTATAAATAATAACATTGACTGTGTCCCGTTATTGTCCAAATTTCAATTTAATGTACCATGCAGAATACCGAGATATCCGTGTAGCCTTTTAAGATAAAATTTTGTAGAACTAACTTAGGTCGCGACTCCCAGTGATCCGCATATCTCGCCTGTACAACAAGCTCACCAAAACGAACCTGACCTCGACGTTCACCATGATACCCTTGCTCAATTTATTGCCAAGCTAAAACATGTTGACGTACGCTGAACTACAGTTGCACAATGAACTTATTTCTTTAACATTTTTATTTTATTTTATTTTTATTTAAGAACATATTTTTCTCAATTTTGTTTAACATTTTGTAACACAATGCATGCTGTGATTGCCTATAATTATAAGACAGTTAATCATGTAAATTTAAAACGCTGAAATGTAACCAAACATTAATCGTTTCTTGTGTTGGTAATCCAATAAAAAAAAAAAAAATAAAAATTCTTAATCGAGAAAAATGTAGATGTTCATAGGCCACAGCATCCGCTTACCATCAGGTGGACTGTGTGCTCGTTTGTCACCCTTTATCTAAAAAAAAGTCAGACTAAATAAGCTTATGAATGTGCGATGTTAAGGCGACGTAAGAGAATCGAGCACCCTATTTCCCCTCCAAATTGTCGTAAGAGGGGACCAGGGTGAATGTAATAAAGATTTTATGGCGTCCAATAGATGGCGGTGTACCAATCTCGTGTGACCTGATGTGGAAAGACCAAATCAGCGACGGAAAGCCAAAGATGCAAGGCGCTGGCATTGTTACGCGGAGGAGTGGATTGTTTTTTTCTTGTCTCTCGCTGTTGGATTAAGGAAATTTAAAGAAAATTAACCCAACAGCGAGGGAGATTCGTAACCAGCAATTGACATAAAAGGTTTTTTTAATAATATTTTTTTTATTTCCTTATCACAAAGATAAAAAATTACACAACACTAGTTTAAAATACGGTTGTAGACAATCTGCAACCGTTGTGAGAGACTGGTGTCCATACTAGAGTATTCCCTGTGTTTTAGATCACCAGGCCGGACCTTGACGGATTGCACATATTTAATAATTAATCCAAACATACTACAAGAAAAATACAAAAATAACAAATATTTTAACAAGAATTGACTTTTTAGTGTGTGTTTCTTTGTGTGTATGTGCGTATGGGTGTGTTGGGTTGATAAAAGGGATAAGATTTAGATATTAAGTCTCAGATGAAATGGATACACCATTGCTTACGCTCTTAACGTTGTTTATCGTCAGATAAAGGTAAATAAGTTAGAGCAAGGAAGACAGTAATTTAACTAACCGCGAAATCTGAACTGCGGTATTTTCAATTAAAACGTTCTCTCACAATAACACATCAATTTCGTGTGAGTGCCTGTAGTAAGTACTCTGCGGAAATTTAAATAGGCCACAGATTATATTAGTTAGAAAGATTTGTTCCATAAATTCAGGGAAAATTTCACTGGATATAACAAAGAAAACTAAAGAAGGAAGGATGAAAAACGAGCATACAGCCTACCTGATGATAATTAGATGCAGTCAATTCATATAATCGACAGATGTCAACACATAGTGGTTAAGAACGTAAGCATAGCTAATGAATTGCCAGCAATATATTCAGGGAAATATAATAAATAATTTGAAGGAAAAGTAATAAAAATTTGAGCCGTGGTAGCTCAGGGGCTAAGCGTTCGCTGTAAATTTCACAGTACGCGAGCAACCCGGGTTCGATCCCCGCCGGCACCAATGAAATTTTTAATTGCAATTTTAAGTGCTGATTTACCACGTGCTCGGCGGCGGAGGAAAACTTTGTGAGGAAACCTGTTTGTCTGAGAAATAACAAAAATATTTCGAAACATGTGAAGTCTGCTAACACGCATTGGGGCAGCGCGGCGGACACTTCTTTGCCCTAAAACTCTCTCAGAAATGAGATGAGGCCAGTGCCCAGCAATGGGACGTATATAGGCTGTAACTTTATAATAAAAATAACGCTGCTTTTATAAAACGATGAAAAATGACGATACGCGGGGTATGATATGGGGTAGTGGATATTAGGGTAATATTTCCCAATTTAAATGTTATTAAATAATTCTAGACGTTGCCGAACGTGACGAAAATGGGTCGCACTCAGCCGTTGTTTTTTAGTGTGGCCCGTTTTGTCTTTTTCGAGTAGTTAGAGTAGTGGTCTATTTTAATAAATTATAAATAAATCATTTCAATTGAGTCATTAACTTTTACTTTTATACTTCGTTAACATGAACATGTTCGCAGAATTTCACAGAGATATGAAAAGCGTTGCTTTACAGTAATTTTAGTTACAAAAAGATCAAATTATTTTTTGGAAGTAGTAAAAATAAATTGCGCAACTATTTATGGACTTAATTTTACTTGTAATCAGTTAGATTTTTGGAAGTCTAAATTTCAATATACCTATACCGCCTTTCGAGGTCCCTAGAGTTGCATCCTATTGCCTTTAAAGGTAAGTCTGTGCAGACGAAAAAGTTAACTAACGTACGAACTATTGTTTTTTTATTAAAATCGATTCAGTCGATGCATTTTTTTGCAATTTGTTATTATGATTAGAGTATATCAAGAGACCACTGCTAAACATAGGCCTTCCTTATAGGGGGTATTCCTTATAGGGATATTTGCCACAGTTGCCACGACAAACAAGCGGAACGGCAACCTCAGTTTTTTATATTTAGTTGTCATCAGGAAGACGCTGCTGTACATCGCTTGTTTCGGTTTCCCTCAGTCGCCTCTTACGACATCCACGTGATAATATGGGGTAGTGTATATTCTTACACCGTCACTACACGGTTATATTTTGTTATTACGTATTATTTAGTTTCTATTTACAGTATTACCGTAATTTCGCAGCGTAAGAAAACAACTCATTTCGTCCCGAGGTTTTATAGAAAATTACAGTTAAACATAGTGACTTTTGATAAGTGGCAGTTTCACTATCTCGTTTACGTCGGACGTGAAATATCTAGACAAGCGAGAGGATAGAAGGCAGCGGAGTTACAGGTGCAAGTCGTATGGAAGCGTGGTCGTCAATCTGCCTGCCTAGTGTGATGATTAAGCCAAATCATCTCTGCAATAGCAGAGGTGTCTATTAATGGACTTTTACGGGCTGACGAAGGAAAAAAACGAATTGGTGATGCCGCAGGGCGAAACCCGTCAGTTTTTATAATTAGTAATTTAACAATTTAAAATAAGTATTGTGAAATAAGTACAAGTGTTTATCCAAATCATAAAATAACTGGCCAAGTGCGAGTTAGACCCGCGCATGAAGGGTTCCGTATCATCGTAATACACGTTTCTAGTAGGGGAGCCTCTTTTAATTTTTAATTTATTTAAATTTTTATTATTTATTGTTATTGCGGCAACAGAAATACACATTCTGTGAAAATTTCAACTACCTATTACGGACGGACGAACGGTTTAGGGTTTAAGAATTTATTTATTGTTAGTTACCAAATGAGAAGTTTGTGGTAGGGCCAGACTGAATTGAACCCAACATATTCTTATTAACAGACGTCAAAAAATAAAAATGCGAGCATGAAGGTTTCCGTACCATCGTACAAGATATAATACTATGTAGGTACTTTTTAAATACTTTTGTAATAGAAGCAATTGAGCCGCTAGAACAATTCGTAAACATTTGTAAATTATATCCGTCAATACAGGTACTTCTCAATTTATTTTTTGTTTTACTTAAGAGTATATTGAATAGTTTGAAGTAGGTATATTTTGTTAATTAGACATTTGTATGTATTGCCTTTATTATGTATTGCCATTATTATAATCCACTATTATGCCGTTAAAATCGAGCAAAAAAAACTCTAAAAAAACACGTCCCATGTATGGGGACCCCCTTTAATTTTTAAATATTATTTTATTTTGATATAATTTTTTAGCTAAAATAGCAATACAAACTCTGTGAGCATTTCAAGTGTCTACTTGTTGCCATTATTAAGATCAAGCAAAAATAGCCACAAAAAAACGTTTTTAGTAGGGGAGCCCCCTTTAATTTATAATTTATTTTTATTACTTGTTGTTACAGACAACAGAAATACAACAGTTATTGAAACAGAAACACATATTCTGTGAAAATTTCAACTGTCTACTGGTGACGGATAATGAGACACAGCCCACTGACAGACAGACGTACGGACGGACGGACGGACGGACAGTGGAGGCTTAGCAATAGGGTCCCGTTCGTACCATTCGGGTACCCTAATATAGAAGATTCATAATTCGTCTGACTAAATTTATTTTATGTATGCACGTTTGGAAATAACTTCTTTGTTTACGAACCAAATTTTAATGTTCTATAAGTCGGAAGGTGTTAATGAAAAGGAGACGAGTTGTTGGTACTAGAACTTTAATTACACTGCTCCTTATTAATTACAATTGACATTAATAGAAACAGAAACAAAAACAGAAACTTTTTTATTCAATATAGATTATAAATAATACTTATGGAAAGTCACTCTTTTGTTTAATTACCACTGGTTCGAAAAAAACCTCTGTCCTGGGAAGAACCAGCAGGAAACCCAGCGGGACTTTTTTTTAAATATCAGCTTACAATCATGTATGTTGCACAGTTAACAACACAAAACAAATTAGAAATAGCTTAGCGATCACCTCATTCCAGGGGTTATTATCATCCATAAATTCCTTAATATTATAATAACCCTTCTTATACAAACTTAGTTTAATAAAGTTTTTGAACTTTGAGCAGGTCAAATTTTGTATATTTTACAAGTCGTGTGGGCTGCTCTACATCACAGTTCCATTTTTATTAAACATGTTAAACTTCAGGGGTAGTGCTATTAAAATTTGAAGAGTAGGGGATGAAGATTTTAATATAACGATTTGGACAACATTCTAGTTTTAACCTATAACTCGTGATATTTCTTAAACCACATAAAAGGGTACAACACTAAATTAAAAGAACCAAATAATTTCCTCATTATAACTCCTGAAGTCGAAGCTTTTATCTTCGTTAAGCTTTGCCTTAGCATCGACTTCAGAAGCTATAATGTTGAAATTATTTTATTGTTTTTTTATTTTTAAAGTCGGTTCTTATGTTTTATTAAAAGTTTATTTTAAACAACTGGTGGATTAATAGAGAGACAATTCATCTTAGTAAGGAC
Source organism: Parnassius orleans (assembly GCA_029286625.1). Lineage (NCBI taxonomy): Eukaryota > Metazoa > Arthropoda > Insecta > Lepidoptera > Papilionidae > Parnassius > Parnassius orleans. The sequence goes on from JAGSMP010001882.1 coordinate 21,144, forward strand.
CGAATTGCTAGTTAATTAGTTTCATAATTGAATCCCTTCAGATAAGGGTTTGAATGTTATTTATGGACTGGATACCGGGTATTATTAATGAGATAAATCCAATTAGAACGACTCTTGAAGCAACCCAATGAGTCAAGCAATTTTAACTGAAGTGAAATACGAGAATAGTGTGTTGTGTTTGTAGCTAATGGATATCTTATTGAATTTCATCATTATTAGTATTGAATAATATTCTAAAATCTGCTCTCAATGTATAGATTTTCCTTTCTTATCTCATCTCATCTTTCATCGATTAATAATTATAAATTATATAAGGGATCTAGATGCCTTAAGCTTTTATCTTCTTTTTTATTAGCCCCTACAAATCTAATGAACAAAGGACCCCTCCCATTGCAGAAACGTGTTTGTTTACATGTGGTAGAGCCATGCTGCAGCTATGTTATGGTTGTAGCACGAATGGCACTTACGAAAAATATTGAAATGAATATTTGTATTACAAATAATTACATGGTAGAGCGCAGCCGTGGTAGCTCAGATGCAGCCGTGGTAGTTCAGATGGTTAGCGCTCGCTGTAAATTTCACAATACGCGAGCAAACCGGGTTCGATCCCCACCGGCACCAATGAAATTGTTAATTGCAATTTTAAGTGCTGATTTACCACGTGCTCGGCGGTGAAGGAAAACATCGTGAGGAAACCTGCATGTTTGAGAAATTAAAAAAAAATATTTCGAAGACATGTGAAGTTCACAACACGCATTGGGGCAGCGCGGCGGACAATTCCTTGCCCTAAAACCCTCTCAGAAATGAGGGGAGGCCTGTGCTCAGTAGTGGGACGTATATAGGCTGTAACTTTAACATGGTAGAGCCACGCTGTAGCGATATTATGTCTGCAGCACGAATGAGTCGGCACGATTGGGGTGATAGTGTGTTTTGAATGATGCGTGTAGAGAACCAGAGACCCATATTACTGATAACGAGGCATTCCATCCATAGTCCTTAGGGGTGACAATTTTTAATAGATGGTGTAATGACCTGGTTAGAAATGCGGGAGGCTTAGGACCGAGTTTTGTGGCATTCCTTAAAAAAGACATATGTTCAGCAGTGGAATTGTGGAGAGCTGATGATGATGGTGAACACCTAATTTCTACTATTTTGTACCTAAAGTCAACATGACATTCTTGAACAAGCTAATAATATTACAGTTTAAAAGTCCTTAGTACAAATGTATTGTGATACTGTAGTTTCTCTACTAGCTGCAACTTGTTTTATTTTAGTTCGAAAACTTCTCATTTTGGCAAAAGTCACCTCCGATCAAGAAATGGGATTTTATCGTACGCGTTGAAAGCCATCCTGAGGCTATAAATTTAATGGAAAGTACTGGCATAGTGTTAACGTAACTTTCTAGAGAGTCGCTATATTTTTATTGTATTTATTAGTATCCATTTTGTGTTCCTAAAACGTTTGGAGTTATTATTACACGAAGTTAGGTTCAGACCTGATTTTGATTGAGTTTTTTGTATAAAGATGCCTTAATCGAGAGTGTTCTTAGCTACTGTTATGTGTTTTATCTTCTTCAGTTCGTTCAGCCGTTTCCACATCATCAGCAATTGTTGTTTCGGAGGTTTTGATAATTTTTATTTTTAGTATTTTTTTTATTTTAAATCTTGACGTTTCGGGTGCTTTACTGTAAGCCTAGTTGAAATGGTAACACCGCCATCTATCGAAAGCCATTAGATTTTTCTGGCATTTCCCATATTCGCCTCTTAGGGCACACTCACACATACTTGTACGTGGTAGAGTCTTGTTAAAGCTATATTATTGTTGTAGCGCGAATGGGTCAGTTTGACTCCGAAAGGACCACAATATCACAGAATACAAGCGTAAAATAGCAGCTTAATGCTGTTGGGTTCGTATGGTGAGTGTAGAGTACCATACACTCTTTTCACTGGAAACGAGGCATTAATCCTCAGGGGTGATAACGCATTGCATTTTGATTGTTAACTGAGGGCCACAGCATCCACTTACTATCAGGTGCACTGTGCGCTCACTTGTGATCCTAATTCTATAAAAAAACATACTTTATATATGTGAACAGAATCAGGTCCTGAGTAGTAAAAAGCCATGGCATGGTAAAATGGTATATCCAATTTGGCTCGAAAAACTAAATTTATTTATCCGATAAACGAATCTGCAAATACTGTTATACCTTCTCCTTATGTTAGAAAACCTTCTATGTATATAAATAGAAAACTTAAGAGTGCTTGCGCACACACTCTTACTAATAATCCTGTCCTGTTTTAATGAATAGTCTTGAAGACTGGCCACCGTTCGAAATGAGATTTAATCAAAACCAGAATTTGTTGAAGATATGATGAAATGAATATTACCTGCACTACAAAACCGTCTGCCAAACGTGGGAACTATGGTGAATTCCCCTATGAGGCAATCTGCGGGTAAGGTCAATGTCAGTAGTGGACTCTAGATGTAATGGATGGATGGATGGATGAACGTTACTCTGAGGTGAGAGCGTGATTTCTGCCTTTGCAGCCGTAAGAAGTTGTATCATCAACGCAAGAAAGTGAGATCGCTATGTCATATAGAAATTAGTCCCTATCGCGACCTTATATACCACTATCCATAAACATTAGTTCTCAGTTATGCGACACATTTAATTATAATCTATATCAATTAGTTCTAAATACCAGCGTTCAATAGCTATTAGTTTTTTAGTTAAGTTTAATAGTTATAGCATATTGTTGCTGTGCTTCATTTAGTGAGTGAAGAGAACCGGAGACTCTTTACTGGTTCCCATTCAAGCATAGCGATTCATATGCTGGATATGGGAGAGCCAGTATGATTACAGGCTGTGAGGCATTCTATCTTTTTTTTTAAATAAAAGATGGTTGACAAATGAGCATCAACATCTATCCTCTATTAAGAATCAAAACGCATTCTGTTCTGTTTCTGTTTCTATACTCAGCATACGGAATACAGTAGAATTAAGCTGCTATTTCACGCTGGTATTCTGTGTGACCGTGGTCCTTCGTCGTACAAGCCGACATATTCATGCTACAACCATAACGTAGCTGTAGCATGGTCCTATCACGTAAAGAAGTAGTTCCCAGAGGTACCATCAGGTGGGCTGTAAATTCCTTTGTCACTTTAGTTTTATATAAAGAGTGCTTTATTGTTAGATTGGTATCTATCACTTCGTAATTTATTGCATTTCGTTCTCGTACGCGATAGCGATCCTAAATTACGATTAATATACATGCAAATTGTATCATTAAGTAACATTCCTGTGTCGATGTACTCAATTTAAATTCCAATCACATTATCAACAAATGTCACGAACCAATTATAAGCAATTAGTTTAATAAAATAGAAGCAGTGCAAACGAAAACTGGGTTTAAAGATAACGTTTAAATGTAACAGAGTTAGTCCTTAAAGTGACTGTCTCAATTATTTTTACGATAGTTTTTTTATAGAATACGGGTGACAAACGAGAACACAGTCCACCTGCTAGTAAGTAGATGCTGTAGCCCGAAGAGTTCTTTGTCTATCATCGCTTAAGCATCGAAATGCAGATTCGTTATTACTCCTAAAGACTAAGATAGAATACCTCATCAGTAATAAAAACAGCCTCCAGTTCTCTACACTCTCCGTACAAAACACAGCAGCATTATTCTGCTGTTTCTGGTATTCTGTGAGCTCGTGGTCCTGCCCGGGTCAAGCAAACCCATTCGTGCTGCAGCTATTTAACTGCACCATAGTTAATTATTAACTAGCTTCACTAGAATTACACTTGATAGTGAGTGGTGATGCCCTAGATGATAAATCGTACTGTCTTAGCGTAATAAAAGCCTATTACGATAATACGTACTCTTGCTTCTAAGACGCCTAAATGGTAATTTAAAAAAAACTTTTTACTTCTGGATTCAAATTTCAATTTCCCTTAACTAGAAGTAAATTCTTCACCATTCACGCGGCATATCTCGGGAGTTCCTTGCTTGACAATATCAATTTTTTTTTAAATAAAAACTATTTCGAAAATTGGTTCGTAGCATGAGGAGCCATTAAGGCGGCTCTTCACGTTGGGCAACATAGTGGCGAATGTGTTGGCAAAGATATTAGCCAAGAGTTTGTGATGGCGTCTACACGTTGGAAGGTCGTTCAGTTTGTTTCGGTTCAGGCCAAATGCGGACGAATTTATTAAAATCGATATTGAGGCGCTAACGGCTGCTGCGGTTTATTTATTCACAGCATACCGCTACTACGTGAATGTGTATAAGAAAAGGGTGATCAAAAAGAAATGGAAAAAAAGAAATAACATTTTTTGTGTTCCACAAAAAATTTTTGGCTTGTTAGAGCTCTATAAAGCGAAAAGTTTCTTCATTAGTCATTGTTACTGCCATTTTGTAGACACTAGTTACGATGCGTGAATATAAAATTTAAATCAGGTGCATGCGATCACCTGGGAGCTCGTAGCAACTAATCGTGCGCCCAACGTGACGCGGCGGCCAATACCTGCCACAACCCTTTGAAGAAAAACCGACACCACACGGATCGCGCCAACTTGTGGGCCATCATTCCAATACATACCAAGTGAAGCACAAACACCCGCTCTACACGATGGCCATCGGTATTGGCCAACACATTCGCCTCTATGTTGGCCAACGTGAAGAGCCGCCTTTAGATATATGAATGTTAATAACTTGTCGCAGTAGACGTAACGTGCACGTGTAGTGGTGGTGTAAGTGAATCCACTACCCCATAATATCCCATGGGTGTAGTAAGAGGCGACATAGGGAAACTGAAATAGGAGATGGGCAGCAGCATCTTCCTGATAACAACTAGAAATAATAAAAAACTGCGGCTGCCAACCCACCTGCCAAGCGTGGAAACTAGGTTAACGTGATAGAGCTCGGCTCAACCGGGGTAAGACCATGCTCTCATAGAATACCAGCGTAAAATAGCAGCTTAATACTGCTGTGTTTCGTATTGTGAGTGTAGAGAAGCGGAGATCCTTTTTACTGGAAACGTAGTTTTCCATCTTAGTCCTCAAGGGTGACAACGCATCTGCATTTTGATTCTTATCGAGGATAAATGTAGACGTCTATGGGCCACCGCATCCACTTACCGTGAAGTGGACTGTGTGCTCGTTTTTCCCGCTTATTCTATAAAAAAAATATCACTAAAAATTAGAAAAAATCTACCGTCGCTAACCCACCTGCCAAGCGAGGCAACTATGGTAAATATCCAATAGGCAATCTATTGGGAAGATCTATGTTTAGTATGGACTGTAATGATTCTGATGGTGAAGAGAACGTTACGAAATACCTATTATGACGCTTACTGGAATATGTGGAATCTAATCTACCCTCTAAGAGACCCTCCCTTTGACTGGCCAAGCTTTGGTTGACCGAAGGTTGTCCATTCTTTGCTTATCTAAGGGAGTGGTCTACATTCAGCAGTGGACATGTGGCTGTAATATGGATGATGATGATAGTGTACACAAATACATAAGCACTTCTTTGTCCACAGTTTTTCTTTTAAAATCAGAGGAAGATTATGATATAGAGGGTTAAAATTTTAGGTTTATGAAAATAATATTAGATTTAAGTAGGGTTTGAAAATAGAACTCAAATTTTATTTAAGCAATATCTCGAGCTCAAGGTAACAACTAGGACTTCGTCTAAATAGTTACGTTTAAGATTTCATTCCCTAATTATCTGTAAATTTAAATAGAACCACGCTTGAAGATAAGTAATATTTTTTACATGTATTTTAATATGTATCGTGTTATTTTATTTTTGTATTATATTATTTTTTATTTATAGGTTTTGTATGTAAAAACCCGTTTATATATTTGTTATTTATTTTATATTATATAGTAGATATTAAGTATGTATATTTTTATTAACTATAATCTATTTATTTGCATTATATTGCATCTTATATCTTTATTAATTATTTATTAAATATATGAGTGAATGTTTATATCTGCCACAGTTTCTGTGATGTAAATGCTGTTAGCCTATGCGGCTCTACAGCTTCATTGAACTCAGAGCTCTAAAAAAGGGGTTAGATTATTTATTTAATCGATAATCTCGAGGGTGGGATATTGTGTTCGGTGATCCAATGAAGCAATTTTGGGGAGGCCTATGTTCAGCAGTGGACTTTAATAGGCTGTAACGGTAACGGTTACAGTAGCACATTTTAGTCGATACACGCTCGCTCGAGCGTGTATGCGTAGATATATGGATGTAAAGGAGGCGAGAGAGGTGTGCCAGGATCGTGCCAAATGGAAGTCCGTAGACTCTGCTTACCCCTCTGGGTGACAGGCGTGAGTGTTTATGTTTTATGTATTTTTTTATTTTAGTCGATTTAAAAAAGGAGGATTTTATCAATTCGATTGGATTTTCTTTTTCTGTTTTTTGTCACAATATCTTGACTTGGTTTTCCGCTTTTAGATTTATTTTATGGAAGAAGTATCTATGATATAATTAATTGAACTTCAGAAAAGGAAAAGGTTTTGGTGAAGAACTTCCGTCCACGTCCTCATTACTTTGAGTGTACGATCGCTGGCAACGTAATTTATATTGAGCACGCTTTTAACCACACGCCGAGGAATATTGGAGAAAATATTTTATTAAAATACGCTTATTATAATCCAAAAACTTTATATAACATGTATATAAATATTTCATAACGTAGGTACTGCAGCTATAATATTATGGTTAATGTGGGGAGGCATGAATGTGGTTCTTCCACAATTGAGTGAACCACATTCTGTGTCCTTCCCGGTCGAGCCGACACAGGATACAGAATACCAGCGTAAATTAGCTTAATTACGCCGGTTATAGAATACCAGCGTAAATTAGCTTAATTCTGCTATGTTTCCTATGGTGAGTGTAATGATCTTGAGGTATTAGGGGGATGTACCTGACTTGCCCGTGTTTTTTTATACAGTAAGGGTAACAAATGAGCACAATCCACCTGATGGTAAGTGGATACTGTGACCCATTTGTGGCTACATTTATCCTCAATTAAGAATCAAAATGCAGATGTGTTGTCGCCCCTGAGTTAAAACTTTACTTCCTTAGTGCTTAATATAATTATGTATACTTTTGAAATCACGTAGGGGATACCTGAAGTAAATATTATAATAAGTAAAACCGATTCAAGAACTTGTTTTATTCTCAAATAGGATTTTATTTTATAAAAATCAATTGCTGTCCGTTAGTCTCGCAAAAATTCGATAATGGATAGGCTGATTATGATGTTTTTTTTTGTGTGTGTTAGGGTAGGTCCTTGGATGGTTTAGATTCACAATTATATCCGGTAGGTGGCGCTGTTATCGAGATCCAGAAATCACCCGTGCGAAGCGAAGAATTATATTTTTAATAGAATAAGGGTGACAAACGAGTCCATCTGATAGTAAGTGGATCTTGTGGTCCAAAGAATGCGAATGTAGAATGCGTTTTCACTCTGGAGGACTAGGATGGAATGCCCCGTTTCCAATAAATAGTGTCTTTGGTTCTCTATACTCACTATACGAAACACAGCAGCATTAAGCTGTTATTTCACGTTGGTATTTCTGTGAGAGTGTGGTCCTTCCCCGGCAGCGTGGCTCTACCACATATAATATTAAAAAAGAAGCCCACTTCCTAAAAAAACATGTTCACCAAATGTTCAGAGGGCGTTGCGTACATCCACCTACATATATCCTCGATTAAGGATTAAATGCAGATTAATTGCCTCCCCTGAAAAATAAGATGAAATTCCTGCTTGCTAGTATAGGGGTCTCCGGTTTTCGCCTATGTCACTTCAATATTTTTAATATTTCGTGTGTTTATAAGTGCAGAATAGTGGCAGATTGGCGTTCAGATGACGGTCGCTGCCCTTAAAGAAGAAAGGAATAAAAGAAACAATTTATTATGGCACAGACAAAATAACCATGCACGAGACCCAAACCGTATATACAGCATACAGTATGTGTTTTCATTTTAAGCACATCTATAATTCCTTCAGTTATTTATATTGGGATTACGGATCTTTTTATAAATTTATTGAAATTCATGTTCTAGAAAATATTTGTAAGACTAACGAAATGTTAGTAGCAAAAATAATATTACCGCTTTCTCTCGAGACTCTTTAAGTTAGCTCGGGGGAAAATAAATATATTGAGCTCATTTCAGATTATTAGATATTATGGACCTTTTGCCCTACAATAAATAACGTATTTTGTAATAGTTACTTGACAAAAACCAAGCTGAGGAATATTAAAGGCCCGGTATCCTAAAATTACGATAAAATATTTTTGCCTTTTGGTTATGGGAGATTGCATGTAATACGTATTAGGTGTAACCGAAGGATGTTTCAATAATCGATACCGATTATATTATTATTTATATTATCGTAACTAGCTTTTGCCCCCGACATCGTCCGCGTGGAGTTCGGTTATATCGCGCCCATGTGTGAAAAAGAGTCTGCTGGTACAAGCCACAATTATAACTGGATGTCACTTGCAAAAGCTAGTAAACTACAAAACTTCTTTATACACCATATTTTTTGCTAATCTATTACTGTGTGCCAAAATTATCAGACTACTGGGCGAGCATACGCGTGAGCAAGCCACATATAATTGCCCTTGTGAAAAACAATTTTCTCTCAAGTCTATACCCGCAAATTTTAATGTCTGCCCTTGTGATTTGTTTATGGTCATTGCAAAGTACACTTTGAGGGGAAACTGTATCCGTTTGAATTCAAAGGGAAGATTATTCGGGATCAAGGGAATTCTTGGTACAAATACAGTTTCCCCTTGCGCACATCCAGTTATAATTGTGGCTTTCACTACATTGAGATGTAACGCTTTTACTTTTAGTCTGGTTCCGTTGCACAGTTGAGGAGGTTTTAAATTTCGCAACAACATAACAGGAGTGCCCACGCGCAGAATGAGCTTATGTTGTGGAAGACCCGATGGTTTCAGTGAATTAAGAAATTCGACAGGGTAGTTAATTGCGTCATCTGTGTTAACCACAGAGTCTATTGACGTGTACTCCATTTCGCACTCTTAATTAAATACTGACCGAATTAAAAATCGCTAACTTTAAGCAAATGACGTTTAAAGTTTTTTGTGTAACTGTCATATTTTTTAAATTGCTGTAGAATCACAACTAAAAATCGTAAGAAATAACTAAAACCATCTACATTTTCTTAAAAACATGGCCTTTCAGATTCAGCGCAAGATATTGAGATTTTTTTAATCATTCATTTAAAAAATGAATTTTAATTTAACCTATCAGAATTGAGCCATTATTTTACAAAAAATTAATAGGCATTGTTGACCTAACTGAAAATAGGTCTACGTTTCACTCAATACTTCTAATGAAACTTTGACCATTTTAAAATTAAGTCACTATTCGATTAAACAACAAAATAGTGTGACTAAAGTCATAATAAGTCACTTTTCACAAAACTTGTTGTGACTCATTTTAGAAACATAACATTATTTAGAAAAAAATCTTATGAATTAAAATGACTTCACAGGAAAATTAAAAAAAAACGCGTGTTTTGAATCAAATGTTATATTAAAAAATAACCAACAAAAAATCCCAAATCTTCTTGAAACATAATGGATAAGTAACAAAATAATGTTCACATTAAAAGCAATGTAAAGTTAAGATAAATCTTAGTAAGTAAATATCTTCTTATAAAAAACTAGCATTTTTTTATGTTTTACATTTAAAATCACATTTTCTAATTACTTAATGAGAAGGCAACAACATGAGATCAGCATTAACTTTGAAACACGCAATAATAGTTATTATAAAGTCTGGACCTCAACAATAATCAGTCTATTATTCAGTCTAAAACGTAACAAGTCTTACCGATAGGACGGAAGTAATTTCATATAAAAAATGCCAATAACTTTATATCTAAATAATTTTTTACAACTAGTAATACTTTATAATTAAAGGTACTGAAACATTATTTAACATGGCACAATATCAAATCTATAAAAAATATGAGGAGTTGTACAATACAAAGACAAGAAGTAACAAAACTTATATCAAAAATTATAATTATCCTAAATCACATCATTGTAATAACTGGCATAATAAGACGGTATCACTTTTCTGGATATTAGGCTCTTGAGATCTTTCTTTTTATTCTCGTTAAGTTGAAACCGTTCATTATACGCCTTGTCTAGGACAATATCTTGTATCATAGGTAAGGGCTTTCGCAGACCTGCCCTTACGTCTAATTCCCGATATTCCTCGTCTTTATATGACGTCTTGAAGAAGAATTTGAAAGGTTTTTCTTTTCGTAACTTTAATATTTTTACGTCATTCAACCCCTTTTTCACCCCCTTAGGGGTTGAATTTTCAAAAACCCTAGGACACATAATTGTTTATTTCTATTTGTTAACCTAAAAACAAAGTTTCAGGCTAAAAATGACGGACTTCCATACAAACTTTTAACCCCTTTTTCACCCCCTTAGGGGGCGAATTTTTAAAAATCCTTTCTTATCTAATACCTAAGTCATTACAACTGTATGTGTGCCAAATTTCAGCGAAATCCGTTCAGTAGTTTCGGCTGTGCGTTGATATATGAGTCAGTAAGGTTTGCTTTTTATATATATAGATAATAATGCTAAAGTGTCAGTCAATGCGGTGAAGGTTCACTTTTTTAACCGTATTAATGAACTGGATGTAAGGAATATAAATCCATCGCGAAAATACGTTCATAAAAGATGAGATTTTTTTTAACTTTTAATAAAAATCAATAGTCGACTTCCACGAATTCAAAAGAATAAAATGATTTCACATTCTGAAGCCGGTGTTAAGACATAGAGTATAGAAAAATTAATGGCCCGACTACAGAGTGTGAATTTTTTTTTGAGTTGTTTAAAGTTGGCATTTACATTTTACTAAAAGTAAAATATTCTGTTCCTTTAGAATGGACTAGGGATTACCACCATGATGGTGTCTGTCACCACTGTCGTGTAAATAGTTACATTAAAAATTTCATTCCCTATTTGGCAAATTTATATAGACGATCGTTGGATCGTTGTTTTTAAACGTGGTAGAGCCATGCTGCAGCTATTTTAATTGTATACTTGTAGCACGAATGGGTCGGCTCGATCGGGGAAGAACCACGCTCTCACAGAATACCAGCGTAAAATAGCAGCTTAATGCTGCTGTGTTTCATATGGAGACCCTTTACTTGAAAAGAGGCATTCTATCTTAGTCCTCACGGCTGTATGATGCTTATAGATGTATGCAGTTATAAAATTTTAAGTACTTTTGAAGTACTTAAAATTTTATAATGGGTTGATAAAGAACTTGTTTGAACTTTGTTTGAAGAGCACCTACTTTCCTTCCATTATCACATGTACTGTTAAAGCTACTACTACATTAACTTGTTATTATAGACGATAGCGGACACAGCCAGAATGTAAACGATGATATCCATTAATCTGTGCTATTGAAATCGGTTCCAACTAAAAAGTTCACTCCGAAACGTAGCAGGTTTTAATTAAATTAAAACACAAAAATTGCCCTCAGGATTTATTTACAACTATAGTTTCCGTCGGCTCAAAATTACTTGGATTGAGATTGGTATCGAGTGTGCAGTGAAATATCACCAATTAACAAATGGATTTTCTCTCTGAGTAGTTTGAGTTGCGTATACAAATTCAATTAAATTGCGATTGATTTGTTGGTTTTTCGTTATTACTCTTGCGTGAGTAGCAAATTCAGTTTTTTTTTAATAAGAATAAGAACTCTATTGAAATGTCCATTATTTATTTATTTATTATAGACTATAATCAATCCACTACTGAACAAAGGTCTCCTTCAAATAGTGCAATAAAACTCATCATTCACTTCTGTTTCATCTGGTTGTCACTCCTTGAAGTAAAGTGAAGGTTTTGCATAAAGGCCTGCCAGGACGAGGCTACCACTGAGAAGATTAATATGATAAACTGTACGCTGGAAGGTTACCCAAAAGGCTAGCTTCCCAACTCTGTCAAAGGCCTTGAGACATCAAGGAAAACAGCAAGTGCTTCCCCACTATTCTCGAGCAGCCGCCCCATACGTGTGTGGCATATTGCCAGAAGGTCCCCAGCTGACCGATTTCGGCGAAACCCATATTGCCGGTCACTATGGAGTTTTCTGTTCTAGGTATGTCATTAAGCGGCGTTCAAATACGCTCCATAATTTTGCAGAGTATGGAGCATTGAAATTGATAGTTGCAGGCCGGTAATGGCTACCTTTTTAGGCAATTTCGAGCAACGTCATCAGTTAGCCGCCAAAGACTGATCCTAATCTTGATGAGGTGAGTTTTTTCTTGAATTTCCGGATATTAAAGAAAAAAATATCTCATACTCTACCGTGTTTATGGGTAAAGGGGTATTTAAGTCTCTAGGAGGTTATTAGGTATAACATTTTTATTTTATTTTAGTTATCTATATATATAAAAGGAAAACCTGACTGACTCATCTATCAACGCGCAACCGAAACTACGTAACAGATTTCACTGAAATTTGACATACAGACAGATGTAATGACGTAGGCATCAGCTAAGAAAGAATTTTGAAATGGGTGAAAAGAAGTAAAAGTTTGTATGCAAGTCCATCATTTTAGAGCTAGAAGCCTGAAACTTTGTTTTAAGATTAACAATTAGAAATAAACAATTACGTGTCCTAGGGTTTTGAAAACTCAACCCTTAAGGGGTGAAAAGCTTGAAAGTTTGTATGGGGAAACAAGATTAGTTAAACTATTTTATTCGAAACTTCACAGGAGTACTCCTATCAATAAATGAGTAAACAGTGTTTCAAGCTTTTTCAGAATTCAACCCTAAAAGGTGGAAAAGGGTGATAAATTCTGAAAATCACCATGGGTATCGTTTTTATGGTTTATCGGATCGCTGATTACAAAAACAACAACTATTTCAAAATCCAACGTAGCAGACGGAAATACCTACCATCATCCCTGTGGGTGATGTGGTTGAAATGTCAATATGGGTGTCGTTTTATGGTTTATTGGGACGTTAATTACGAAAATGGCATCGATTATGGTTTGAAACCATCATGGATGGAAGGATGGATGGTTATATGTTTGTATGTAAAAATCATCATGGGTTGGGTGACTTCGGTGTCATTTTTAAGGTTTTGGGTCAAATAACGTAAATGATATTGATAAATATTTTAAACTTAACTTATTACAATAGAATAGAATATACTTTTATTGCACAAAACATAAAACAAAATAGACCTGAAGAAAATTACACCTGATCAAAAAATACTAATTTAAAATTAAAAACAATGAAAATAAACAACCAAACCAAATATATTTTTTACAAATTAGTAAAATGGCAAAACCAAAAGAAATACTTAGGTACCTACCTATTGTGTATTGATCTTCAAGTTCCAATCCTATCAATAGATGGCGTTGGTATCGTTTTAGAACGCGGTAACGTTGTGTTTTTCGAACTAATATAAAGTGAATGGTGAATGAGCGCTTCAACCTTTACCACATACGGTACCTATTCACTGTTAACATATATTTAATTAGACTTCGACTTTGTTTGCTTACTTAGGGTTTAAGATATGCTTCGTGTTTCGGATTAGTTGCTTGATTTTGTCTTTTTGCAACCATTGTTCAAACTTGAATTGATTTGCTTTGTGATTTTATACGTGGTAGAGCCACGCTGCAACTATATTATAGTTGTAGCACGAATGGGTGGCTCGACCGGGGTAGACCACGCTCACAGAATACCAAAGCTGCAAAGTGTAGAGAACGGAGACCCTTCTTACTGGAAAAGAGGCATTCCATCTTAGTCCTCAGGGTGACAACGCATGCATTTTGATTCTTAATTGAGGATAAATGTAGATGTCTATGGGCCACAGTACCCACTTACCATCAGGTGGACTGTGTCGTTTGTCACCCTATGCTATATAAAAAAAAGATTATGTACTATTGATAGAAGTATTTTTCTCACTGAAAAATGACTACACACCTTAATATTAAAGGAAAATGGAAGAACATACTGTCGTCCCCATTATAGGTGACGGCGTCTGTTTTGTTTGTGCTCTTACATTTTAATGTACGGAACCCAAGAAAATTCGATGGTGGTGCGTTCTCAAATTGATAGATTTGTGGTTAATAATTGGCCTAGGTTTTCCGTTATGACCCACGACAGAAATGGCGATAATTATTCAACAGCAAATGAATATTCAGCCGATATGTTAAAAATGAAACTTACGGTGGACTTTGTGAATTGGTAGCTTAATTAATATTTCCGTTTCGGTTTTAAGTATATCAAAACGGTCTGCTATACACAGAGTCCGGAACAGATTTCTGTCCAGTAAGGCGATTACGATTTAGCCATGATTTATCTAATGGACATTTTGACGCCTATCTGCCTATTGTTGCGAAGAAAATTACACAGCGTCGCATTGAGGTACATGTCGAAGAGCGTGATCCTTTTCAGAGCTTGACCATATAACTGTTACATCTTTGTAAACAGTGAAATATCATCTCCAACCAGCAGAACAGATCAATCGGTATCGTTGACATTAAAATATGAAAAAAGAAAAATAAACGAAGGTCGAGATTTACTAATTACACAAAAAGTCAATTAAAAGTGCACACGAAAGATATAGGCAGAAAAGCCAGATTCAAATCGTAAAGCAGCGTCCGCTTATCAGAAAAAAATTCCGATGTACACAGGCAAGCTGTTGCAAATTACCAAACTGCGATCCACAAGTGCATAGAGCAATTCAGTCACGGTATGAGGAAAACATTACTTCTCCTTCCATACTGTCTCCCGGTCGAAATGCACTGTGCTGCTGGGTCTTGCCATTGCTCGTTGGCTAAGGATAGAGGAGTAAGCCCTTTATTACACGAAATGACGTCCTGTAGAATGGATCATCCGATCTCACCAGAAAGTAATTACGGAGGCTGCACACTTCGCGATTTTGCAAGGTGAGAGCGCTCAAAAAACCGCGCCCACCATGTTTCCACAGCAAATACAGCCTCATTACTGACGATCTCGGGTGATGCATCCTGTGTGACGTCATAACAGTGCGGAATTTTCTATCCAGAGCGTTCAGTTCGGTCTGAGTCCACCTGAGCATGCCGAAGGTATATATGAGAACA
>JAGSMP010001883.1:0-109416 GCA_029286625.1 Parnassius orleans
CTGTCTCCCGGTCGAAATGCACTGTGCTGCTGGGTCTTGCCATTGCTCGTTGGCTAAGGATAGAGGAGTAAGCCCTTTATTACACGAAATGACGTCCTGTAGAATGGATCATCCGATCTCACCAGAAAGTAATTACGGAGGCTGCACACTTCGCGATTTTGCAAGGTGAGAGCGCTCAAAAAACCGCGCCCACCATGTTTCCACAGCAAATACAGCCTCATTACTGACGATCTCGGGTGATGCATCCTGTGTGACGTCATAACAGTGCGGAATTTTCTATCCAGAGCGTTCAGTTCGGTCTGAGTCCACCTGAGCATGCCGAAGGTATATATGAGAACAGGCATGACCCAACCGTTATATGCGTGTGTCTTATTCACACCCGACAAAAGACTGTTGAGCACTGTTGTCAAGCGTGCATAAAACACATCGCAAACTGACTGTTTCATATCCGCCTCATCGATACCCATGTTCTGTGACATACCAGGTATCGGTATGTTTCAGCCTGGGAAAGGGTCCTTATGGTGATGGGCATAGATAAGTCTATGCCCTCAGAGTTAACAACCCTACCCATTTCGACATGGAGGACCGCACACTTATCCGTCCCCAGCTCCATTCTAATAGAATTGCTAAAATCACAAGTGATGTTTAGCAATTCACAAGATATGAGCGACTGGAGGCGAATAACTTGAGATCATCCATATAGAAAGGTGGGTCACTTTGTACCTCCTTTCCGAAGCTGAAATCCTCCCAGAACCTCCAGTAAGGTACTGAGAGGGTTTAAGAAGGCAGAACCAGATTGGACTCAGACAATCGCCCTGGAAGATACCCCTTCTTATCCTTATGTGGTTCTCCACAGCCGTCATCCGCTCGCCTAGATGACTAAGAATCGTACTCTATTGCCCCATACACTACCCAAGGAAGTCTCTAACTGTACAATCAACCTTGTACAGCTCGAGGACCCTCTTCAGCCATGTATGAGGCACCGAATCGATTGCCTTTTTGTAGTCTATTCAGGCGGCGGAGAAGTTTCGTCAGTTCCGTTTAACCACCCTGCCAATGACCGCGTCAATGAGGAGTGGTTCCTTTGTTCCACGACCACCACCCCGACATCCATTTTGAGCGCGTGACATCACCTGATTTCAGTTCAGGTGACGAGTGAAAATAAATGTTAGTGTCTTGTATATGGTGGGTAGACAAGCGATGGGGCGGTATTTGCTCGGGTCTGTGGTATCGGTCTTTAGGAACCAAATGGTGATCCCAGTAGTGAAGAGGCTCGGGAGTGACTTTTGGTCGAGCCTCTTAAACTGTCGAGCGAGCACAGCGTGACACACCACGAACCCCTTCAGCCAGTAGTGATGCAGTCCGTCGAGTCCCGGACTTTTCCAGTTCGGGCCCTACGGACCGCCTCAGCTACGTCATCCGGCATTATGATGACGGGGTCCATGGGCGTAACACTCGCACTGACTCGCCACAACTTCCGTCCAAGGCCCTCGCTGTGGTTTACGGGCTCTGACCACAGGCCGCGCCAGAATGCGATAGTGTCGGCCTGATTCGGTGCTGAGCCCGTTCCACGTGCCATCGGCCGCTCAATGATTCATGGAGCCTCTTCTGATCACTCTGGAAGAGACGATTCTGGTTGAACCCTGTCGACCTCTCGGTATATCGCCGAATCCGCTTCCCAAGCAGCGATTCTCTGCTTCAGGTCGTCTATGCGCTCCGTCAGTTTTGCGTTATATCCGGCTGGGACAAACTGATATTGTCCCAGCAAACGCCATCCTGATGGTGCGCACAATTCTCGGTCTATTATTACCCGACCTGAAGCTTGTCAGTCTGCCGATGAGGGCTCTTGCCTTTGCGATATGGTCCTCAATTCTTTTCTCCAGGCTGGGATGGCGCTACTTTGTCTATAGCGCGTCAGCGTAAAATGGCATATAATACGGCAAACTGCCAGTGCGGCGCCAAAGAATGAGTCCGTCTCACAAAGGTCCCGGCAACTTAAATAGGTCACCAGCGTTGGGTTGAGAGCCCTCGACAGCCCGATTCCGCTTGCAGGGTATGCGGGAAGTCGCGGTCGATTTTCGAGCGTACTGCGCGTTTCCAAAATAGCCTCTTCAATATGCTCCTCAATTGCTCTAGCTTTGGAGACTATTTCATCATCGTCTGAATTAACCACAACTGGAATATCCACGGCGGTATCCACGTGCGCAGGTTGCTCTGCAATTAGTAGCACCGCATTACCAGTTGTTGGCATTTTCATCCGATGAGGAACAGCCTCACGTCGTAGTTGTTCGAGTTCGGCGTCACCAAATATGTTGGAGCGCAGGATGTACCGAACTCGGTCTGCCAGGTTTTGCTCCGTTACATGAACAGATGGCTCCAGCTCTGCGAAAAAGCGATGCATCCGAGCCCGATACGCTAACATTCCAGTTCCTCCCTTTTTGCCTAAAATACGCTCGCAATGCGTTTGCGTTCATAATTTGCGTCCAACGCGCTGATCCACCAGCGGCGGGTGCCTTGCCGGGTCAGGACCCAGCCGACACCAAGCCCTCTGGTGGGGATGATGGATGCGGGCGGCTACTGGTCTTGCAGCCCCGCGCCCGGCTGGCGACCCGCATGCTGTCGCGTCCAGCGCCAGCTCAGACGCGCCCTGGCGACCTCCAGGCAGCGGCCTTTGCACTCTTTTTTTTCCATCATCCATTTTGGGCGTCAATTACAGAGACGCCCAGGCCCGGCACCGTTTCATGGTTCGGCCATATGCACAAACGGACCTTGCCCTCAATTTTGCCTGGGCACGGCCCTCACATCTTTGGCAGGTGCTGTTGACTGGCTGCCGACGTAGCAGTTTTGTCCTTAACTGTTACGTCAGCGGGCGATGGGGTCGTCACTTTCCTACGCTATATTACATTATTATTATTATTTCCCGTCTAACAGCCATGATATTAAGAGTGTGATCGGAGAGTTTTGCATTCTTATGCAGTGCTAAGAACCTCCGGTGGAAGTTCGGTTTCCCTAAGTCGAATCACAATGGTACATTAAATTGAAAACATGCTTAATTTGCTGTTTTATTTCTATGATATAATTATTGCAAAATTTAACCATTGTTAGAGACGAAGCTGTACTAGGATACCTTGTATTGCAGTGTTCCGACCCCGAGTGTGTGTGTGTGTGTGTGGAATGTTAATTTCTCCTTTCATTTAAAATAGATAATATGCTTATAAGAGTCATAATGTTAATTTAAATTATATGTTTATCTGTATTCGTATGGGAAATCATCAACTTGTGATTCAATGTTGCTTTGCTGCTTTGAAGTTGACTTCAAATTGAAAAAAAAAATGCATTTAATACGAGGGTATGTCTAGTGATGGCCTATGGAAACAATGATGTGATAAAAGTTGGCTAAGTGCGTGCTGAGACACGAGAAAGATGTGTTTCGACTATGACTAAGATTCTTATTTTTCTTATTCTAGGTCAGAAAAGTTCATTGCTGTATATAAGGATCATCATTTAGGAAGGATTTTCCATAATCGTTATATTTATTAATCCTTTTGAATTTTCAGATTAATTGTAGAATCAAAAATTAAAAATTTTTTTTTTTAATTTACAACATGTTTGTGATGTGAACTATCCATCCAAAAAGCATCAAATACTTATATCATACTTAGCTATAAGTAATACAACAGATATACTAGTAACATTAGCATATCGGTGACGTGAATTTATAAGATTTTACCCATCCAAAAAGAGTCCAACTCACATAACATACGCACAATAGGTCATAATTATAGTTACAGATATACTGGTATCATTAGAATATCGGTGGCGTGAAATCATAAGATTTTACCTATCCAAAAAGCGTCCAACGCACATAACATAAGCGCACTACGTCATACTTATAGCTACAGATATATAATTACATTAGCATGTCGGTGACGTGCGTACATTTCAAAGTTTCTTAACTGAAAACGTTTCATATGACAGAAATTAATGATAGACAGATATATATGCTATCATCATCATCATCATCACAGCCCTTCACAAGTCCACTGCTGAACATAGGCCTCCCCCAAGGAATGCCACAAAGCACGGTCCTGAGCCACCTGAATCCATCGACTTCCTGCATATCTTACCAGGTCGTCACTCCATCTAGTGGGGACGCCCTACACTAAATCCGCCGGTACAGGCTGCCACTCGAAACCTTTTTCCCCATCGGTTGTCGGTTCTTTGAGCTATATAAGCCGGCCCATTGCCACTTTAGCTTAGTAATCCGTTGGGCTATGTCGGTAAATCTGGTTCTACTGCGGATATCCTCATTTCTAAGTTTATCACGCAGAGAAATTCCGAGCATAGCCCTCTCCATAGCTCGCTGAGCGACCTTGAGTTTCCTCATCCGGCCGGATGGCCGGATATATGATATGTATGACATAATTAAATCTAGACTGAATTTCAGCCACGGCTTCAAGTCTCAACAGAAACTAGGTATCTGCGGAAAAGAGAATTATAATGCACAAGTGTGTGTGCGAACACAGGTGCACTCACTATCCCCTTACCTTCATAGCTTTATTTTATATATTCTCAGACTTTTCAAATAGTAATTAACTTTGTTATATTGGTGCTAGCGAGAATTGGATTATTTTCGGGAATTTGAAAAAAAAATTTGCTCACGTGCTATTAAAATTTTAGGTGATCTCTTATCCTCTGAGCTCTCACGGCTCCTTGTGTTGTTATCGTGCATCTATGTTGTTAAGCGTCGTTTAGAGTGTGAACTGCAAGACTGCAGATACTAACCTACAGTATTAATAGATGTGGTCTGAAGTCTGAGCGCTAAGTAATTGTCTCTTGAAACTATTATCCGGCTCTACTATTAGTCGCTCCGTACGTTTGTCATTGCAGAGCTGGCTAATGTATTAGTTTCTTGAGGATATTCCTTTACTGGAAACTTACCTCAATTTACTAAGTGTTCGTTATTTTGTCTAAAAAGGGAGATTCTAAACTTGACCAGAAACTGACGTATGTTTTATTATAATAAAAAAAAAAATCTTTATTTCGGACAAAACATCCATAATTGTTAGTAGGTACAGAAAGTTATAGCTATGTTAGTAATAATTAGCGCAGACACGAATAATTAGTTAGTTATAATTTGTTCTTAGTTAGTTGGTTTAAGTACAAACCAGGCCTACCCGAGGCACTGAGGTTTATGCACATGCATATTCACCCAGTGTCCCATAATAGGACAATCTGGTTTGCCACTAATAGCCCTCAGTATGGTGTTGGAGCTACCACGTATTCTGCGCATGAGCGAGGCTACGTTTACGCAACACCGTTTCGAAGCTATCAGTGCGCGCTTGCGCATACATGCCCGATGCGCTGCAAAATCGCGGCAGACCCAACATCACCCTGAAGGCATTATTATACTGTACTCGGAGTGCACTGAAAGCCCCCCGCGTATAATCAACCCACAGATTACACGTGTACATTGTTTGGCAGAAGGCTTTAAACAATATTATTTTAACTTGTGGTACAACGTGAAAATCTGCGGGCTAACATATTGCAGCGGACTGCCAACGCTCTCCTTTCCCTCTCCATATCACAGTCATCCCTCAGCCTCTCGTTCACAATGTGACCGAGATACGATACGCGATGTAGAGCTACTCCGTTTAGGTACACTGGCGGAACATTAAGAGCTCTGCGACTGTCTGCCTTAAATACTATAAACTCACTCTTCTTTACATTGTAAAAGACCATGAACTCAGCAAAACGCTCACAAACGCTCATCAGTCTTCTGAGAGCAGCGACTGATGGACTCAGCAGCACCATGTCGTCGGCATAACTTATAATGACACAAAGACCGTCTATAGAACATCCGACACGCATGCTGCTGAGCCCACGAAAATGACTGATCAATATAACAATTAAATAGTGTGGGAAAGGTCAAACCACTTGTCTCACCCCACATTTAAGCAAACTCATCAGAAAACTGTCCAAACCATCTGACTTGGTTATCTGATGTCATACCAATATTTAAACACATTGAAATATAACGCATGTAACGCAATATCTTTGTCAATGGTGAACCGGTTTTGATGATTCTTATTTTATTTAAAGGTTATAATACTTTAGGGAGGTCCCATGTAAATTTGGAGAACATTTTTAATAAAAAGGGGCAAACAAATTGACAGGCTAACCTGATGGTTAGTGACTACCGCCGCCCAGTCAACTGTACAACTGTTCCCAAGTCGTATCGATCCGGAAAAATCACCGGTGGTAAACGATTCACAAAGTAGTCGATTCCACAAAATCCCAGAAAGTATACAAAATTGACCCGCTCAAAGTTCAAAACTTTATTAAACTAAGTTTGTATAAAAGGGTTTAATAATATTAAGGAATTTATGGATGATAATAACCCTGGGAATGAAGTGATCGTTACCAAATTATTTCTTATATTCACGCGAACACTACACATTGAATAAAACTATTTTTACGGTTTATCGCGTTTAATTTTACTATTTTGACCCGACGTTTCGGATGCTTTACAGCACAGAGGACCATGGGTACTATAAAAGCACCATGGTTCCCCGTGACCATGGGTGCATTACAGTAAATAGTTTTATTCAATGATCGTTACCAAGCTATTTCTAATTTGTTTTGTGTTGTTAATTGTGTAACATACATAATTTTAAGCTGTTATTTTTGTTAGTCGCTGGGTTTCTTCCTGGTTCTTCCCAGCACAGGGTTTTATCCGAACCAGTGGTAAATTAAACAAAGGTGATTTTCAATAAGTATCATTTATAATCGATATTGAATAAAAAGTTTATTTTTCTGCTTCTGTTTCTGTGAAGAAGAAACTCCTAGTAAATCGCACGATAGTGGACCGCCATGCATCTAGATGATGTGGATGGTAACGTGAATTTTCTATTGATGTGCGTTGGTGAAATTTGGCGGCTGGAATTAATCCAAACAATTTCTCAGAGCACTCCCAGTGGTAAATGCGATAGAAAATGCAAAGGGATGTAACATCTCGCTCCTTTGAAAATTGAGCCGATTAGAGAGCTCGGTCGTCGGCGATTCGACCGCTCTGCGCTGGATGTGGTCAAGTGGAAGGAACAGTATTCGACGTGAGGCCGAACCTAAGCCTTGTAAAGTTGCAAGCGGTGTGTCGGCATGAAATACTGTCCCGCTCTGCTGAGCACGCCAAGCTTTTAGAGGCCAATTTAACCTTCTCTTCCAAGTGACTACGAAACTGCACGTCGTTCAATATGTCGACACCGAGTATTCCGATACTTGCTAAGGCAAAAAAGAGACTGCCCTGAAATTGAGGAGATACGACAAAGGGGTTAATTTTAGCGGTAAACGCGCAAACTTGTGTCATCTGAGAATTGGCTGGACTAGATTTGGTCGCCCTAATCCGAGACTTTGTTCAACAAATACTCGAATTTAGACACAAATTTGTTCCGGTACTTGGTGACGTTTTCCAGAGTAGTATTGGCACGGCCGGTGTAAAAAGCATCAACCAGTGCTGTCGTCCGCATAGCAATGAATGTAACTGGTTTGCAACATATTATAATTGATATACAGAAGAAACATGGTAGTGATAGCACGTAGTCTTGTGGAACACCAGCACGCTGTTGTTATCGGATCATGCACCGTCTACTACGACCTTGATGCACCGATCTGCAAGAAAACTGGTGATCTGTGATGATGACTGATGACTGCCAGAACTGATGAATTTGCCTTGGCAATGGCTCTTTTGAGGGACCTGGAGATGGAATTATACTTCTTTTTAAGGCAATGGTGTTTGCATTACGAGAAGTCGATGCGTCAGCCCAGGCCCGGTAGCACTCCTGCTTAATTCCCTGAAGTACCACATCTGCGACAGAATCAGCAAAAATATTGGGATTACCCGGCGAGAATAAAATAAAAAAGATGGCATTCTGTCCCAATCGGTGACCTTCCTATAGTGCCAAACACGGTGGCAACCTGCAGAACGCAACCGCGATAGGAGTGTGAGTGGCATCGTATTCCTCATCAGATAATGGTCTGAAGAGCCAAAAAGGGCATCGACGGAGACCTGATATCCGTCCGGATGAGAAGTCAGCAGAAAGTCCAACAGTGAAATGAACAGATCTCCCCGCATGATTGGTTAAACGGGAACCAAGCCATTCAGTGTAGTGAGCGTTAAAATCACCAAGGATCACGATCTCTGTGGACAGGACCTGTTGTAGCACGGAGTCTGCAGCCAATGGACGTGGTCGATGAGTCCATCTGTGTTGACATTACCGCTATGAGACTTATAGAGGCAGCCGTAGACGCGGGGATGGTCGTCGCTGTTTACGTGCAGCCAAAGGACGGACTGGTCCGAATCTCCAAGACTGCTGAGGCGTCGAAACCAGAATGTCCTCTTTGAGAGGACACCTGCGCCTCGACTAGAAAGAGTTAGTAGTCGATGGCAGTGGATGATAGTGGTGGTAGACTCGAGATGGTAGTGGATGGCTTTAGGGTTAGAATTTCACGGACAGCATAATAGGGGTCGCCCTTTTGTTTATCTTTCTGTCCCCCCCCCCCGGATACGCGTGGTAGCCTCAGCACCTACGCTCAGGAAGAGTAGGATAGCTTGGTCGTGGATGCTCAGCGAGGGATACCAGGGGCGCTGGTACCCTCCTGGGGTAGTGTTATATATAATTCCGCTACCATATAAAGGGGGGGGGGGCTTCGACCACCTGTACCTGCTCTATTACCTACAATAGTATATAATAATTAAGATTATTTAAGAAACTTGAGTTCAAGCCCGAATTTATCTTTGATTTTCTACCGGCCTTAGTATTAAGTTTATAGCGACGCGCAATATTCGGTGTCTTGCGAACACACTCTTGAAACGTGCTGAGTGGTGGCCGCTCAGTATATGCAGCACTACACCGAACTTCTTGCCATGTGTTCTCAACTTCAGCCTTAGGCACTTATACGAGAGCATGTTTTTCATGTATGCCCAACGCCCCATCTCGCCGTACCACCGTCCTGACCGAGGATGTTCACAGTGGAAGGAAATTACCGCAATCGCACAGAATAGACTCTTTTTACTGGTAACGAGGCATTCCGTCTTAGCTCATGAGTAATAAGTAACGTGTCTTTTGATTGCATTTTAATTCTTAATAAAGGAGTGTGGGCGTCTATGGTCCACAGAACTCACTTACTATCATCTGAACTGTGCGTTAATTAAAGGAACAAAAAGAACTAGCAATTGACGTAGCCAGGTGAATCAGTTATCTGAAGTGGAAATAGGATGATCATAATATGGCTGTATAAAATCGATTCTTTAGTGGGTTCATAGTAAGGGACGATTCTCCACTAGATAAAGCTAGACTTGAAGCATTTACGTGGTAGAGCCATGCTACAGCTATATTAATAGTATAGTTGCAGCACGAATGGGTCGGCTCAACCGGGGAGGGATCACGCTCTCACAGAATACCAGCGTAAAATAGCAGCTTAATTCTGCTGTTTGTTGGTGAGTGTAGAGAACCGGAGACCCTTTTTACTGGAAAAGAGGCATTCTATCTTAGTCCTCACGGCTGACAACGCATCTGCATTTAAATTCGCAAACGAAGATAGATGTAGATGTCTATGGGCCACAGCAACCACTTATTATCAGGTGGACTGTGTGCTCGTTTGTCACCCTTATACTATAAAAAAAATGTAAATATTCGAACGATTCGATGGATGCAGGTTGCTCCGGATACTACTTTATGGCAGTTCTCGATTTATATATTTATACTTTCTATATTTATTGAGAAAAAAAAATTAAGAATTTTCTTCTGTATCGAGGAGACGTTTTAAATACATGAGTTGTACATGGACCAACATTGAGACCCAGAACAATTATTGTTCACAAACACTTTTGTTCCTTGCGGGATTCGAAACTACGCTCAGCAGCGCCGCTGCTAAACGTTAAGCCACTGTGCTACCGAGCAGCAAATAGTTTCTTTTTTGTTTTCTTTTCAATTTTTTATGGTACGTATCTATAGAGGAGGAGGGATGCAGATGTAACTCAGGTCCGTAACCTTGCATGACTAATTAAGCAATGTTAAATTAATTTAAAGTAAAATTAAGGTCAAGTCCTTATTAATATTGTACTACAATTATTTTTTCTAAGAGATGTAGTGTTTTTATAATGGATAAATAAATAATAAAGAGAATAATATGCAATTAAAGTGCTAAATATCTTCTGCGTGCAGTTTTAGATTTTTATGCATTTTATTAATGCATCTAAAATTTCTAATTAAACCACTGAAGCCGCTTTGAGCAAAATTTAGCTTCCGAATAAAATACTGTGGTAAATTTGTAACATAGTGTTATAAGAATTTTAATGGAGGAATGTGAAACATTTTAGACATTTCGTTTAGTTATTAGTGTTTTTCCGTTTAGTTATTGTTGTGTGCCATTCACGTTATGAGTATTTGTTTTTTTAACTTAGGTCTTCCTCAGAGATTGCCTCATAGACGAGATATTTACCATCGTAGCCGCGCTTGGCAGGCGCGTTGAAAACAGTTTTTCTTTATTGTTTTGAGTTGTTCTCGTTGATATCACTGTTACATTTTCCTCTATCGCTTCTTATCGGATGATATGCGGTAGTGGATTCTCTTACGCTGCCGCTAAACCACACCACCAAAAAGTCTACTTACAGACTTACTCTTACTCCATCTTATTTCACTAACCTCATACTCCATATTCTTTTGCTTTTGGTCTTCGGATGACAACGTACAATCCGCGGTCTTCTTTGTTCAAAGGAGTCAGTCGTTTTTGGGCCCACTAGAAATTTTAATGACCCTTAATGGTATTACATAGAAAAAAAAATAGATTTTATGAATATCTAAACGGAATCAAGTAATCTAAAAAAAAATGAGTGGTTTTGATATTCCGTGTTCTGGTTAATGTAATATGGGAAAAAATGCGTGTAATGAATCATTTTTGCAGTTTCTATTAAAAGAAAAATGTTTTTTTTTACAAAGATAACTTATTATATACATATTATATTTATACTTATTTGTATATTATATATTTATTACTAAAAAGGGATACCACTGAGATTTTTATCCTATTTCTAAAAGTGTTAGCTTATATCATATAACATGGTCCAAAGATACCGTGGAACGAAACGCTATTTTGTCATTGACTTCCGTGCTGGGTATTAACCGGCGGCCATATTATAATAATATAAGCATCATATCTATGTTTGTATGGTATTACTTTACGGCATTGACATTCGTCACGCTGCTGTTTTTTGTACTTATTGCATCTGGAAGATCAGCATACACTGAAAACAATTAAATAATATTTGTGGATTTCAACGTACTGTGCGAAGACAATAACTAGCCGAGAGAGGAGCAGATGTGCGCCAACTTTTATATTTGTGGATTTCTCAAGAAGTGAGTATCTTATCTTATGGAATGCGAAGAATTCAACTGTACAAAACCTACAATTGATTTAAAGTTTCAAACTTTATGTGAAATATATCTTATTTTTGTCACTCTCGAAATTCTAGTCCAAAAATATTATACTACGGAAACGAAAACTACTAATCTTCGTTTATAATGTATTACATTTTATTTTATTTTACTGAATATTGAGATATGGTACGATTTTTTAGAAATAATAATAAACCACCCACACCCACAGACACTTAACGATCTATACATGTTTTAGTACTTAATTATTTTAAGTTTGTAAAAATACTAATAAATATCCCTTCATATTACTAACAAATTCATATGTCAATTTCTAATCAATGCACCAAGTTAGTGTTGGATTATATTATACAGGTTAGCCAAATATTCCACATTATGTATTTAATTCGCCAATGACATTCGAAAATAAAAATTGACGAGTTTAATTAAAAGTATGTGAGTGTATAATACAAGTTTACTTTTGCTCCTAGAATTTTGGAAAATCTATAATTTATGTTGAATTACCTAAAACAAATAACAAACACAATTCTTATTAGTATCTTAAAAGGTTAAAAGTGTCAAAGTATTGAAGTGTTATGTTATTGGTAAAATCGAATTTAATTAATAGATAATATAAAAACACACAAAAAATACACAAATCTATGTTAAAAGTGTCTGTCAGAGTAACTATATCCACAACCGTTACATCCTATCAAAAGCCCATTGCTGAACATAGACCTTCCCTCAGATTTCCTCACAGGAGGATACTTGCTATAGTTGCCATGCTTAGTAGACAAGTCGGCAACCACAGTTTTTTTATTGGTAGTTGTTAATAGGAAGACGCTGCTTAAATTCAGAAGGAATGTACACACATTCCTTCTGAATTTAATATTTATAGATATAGATAACATAAAAATAAATGGATGTTATTAGGGAATACATATTAGTTTTAATATTTGATTAAATACATCTACTATTTATGTTCATTATATTTAAACTCCATCAGGGTAGCAAGAATTTTGTTTACATTATTTTTATTTTATTTTGTTGATTGTACATAGGTAATGTACATTCTTTCTGAATTTAATATTTCTTTACTTCTATATTTTTTATTTGCATTCCCAATTTTTTCAGTTATACCTACTTGATGCAGTTTGTTGTAACTGCTTAAGAATATTGCAAGAAAGTATTGAAACTGCTCATTCCATTAGAAGATTTGTATTCCATGTGAATCTTCAATTTTAAGAGCTCACCACACACGGACTGTGCCAATTAACTCAGCAGAAAGAGATATTATTTTGCAGTGGATACCATCACACCAGGTACTTACTTTACTTTAACAGCCTGTAAGTGATCCCCTGCCTGAAATAGCCTTACCCGGAGGAGTTGGCATAATCTTTGGCTCACAGATTGATGTTTGTAGTATCATTACCTCACTACAAACAATTTGGCTATTCACCACCAGGTTATCTTTAACTTTACAGCAACAAAGTCTACTGCTGAACATAGACCTCCCCACAGATTCCTTTTAGGGAGATATTCGATAACCACAGTTTTTCTTTAGTTATTAGATAGATGCTACTTCTTCCTTACCCCCCATATTTGTATGCCTTTGTACTTAATACACAAGTTATATTTTTTACCTTAAATGAAATTAGTGTAAATAAAACGTCTAAGAACTTGCTTAGTCAATAATGTTATAATTCTAAAATAACTACTTCACTTGTTTACCTTTCTGATTTGATGTATTTTTATTCCTTTTACCTTAGTGGAATCTGGTTTACTACAAAAGTATTATGAAGGAAACAGTACATGCTATTTATATATAATTTAAGAGCATTAAGACTGTTTATTAGTAATAAAGATTAAAATAAATAAAATATTAATAAATATTATTATTTAAGTGGTGACACTGTAAAACTATAGTCTGTTCGGTTAGTTGATGAAAAAAACACTTTTCAGATGGATCATTTAGAATGAGTCTGCATTCTTATCGGCAGAGAGCTTCTACAACTGTATGGAGACACAAATGATAACAGGGATATGGAATTACAATCCATGAATATTGAAGCCATCGGTAACATCCCACAATCACCCCTTATGCCTGTAACTGTAACTCCTGCCATTTCCAGAGCGGCATCAACAATTACTATAATAATATGCAGACCTTTTCCGTCAAAGGTTTAAATTATTTCTTAACAAAAATTGTTTAGTAAGGGTTATTATACTACTAGAGTACATGACTGATAATAACCCCTTGGAATGAGGTGATCGCTACCATGCTGATTCTAAATGTTTTCAAAACAATTGTATAAAATATTATATTGTAAAATGTGCTTTTTTTTTAAAAAAAAGTCTCGCTGGGTTTCTTGCTGGTTCTTCCCAGGACAGAGGTTTTTTTGCGAACCAGTGGTAAAAGTAAAAAATGACTTTTAATAAGTATTATGTATTGTAATCTATATTGAATAAAAATGATTCTATTCTTTTCTGTGGCTAGTTATGAGCGTGCTGCTTCTACTTCCCGTCACTGTATTTTTAAGTTATGTAATCATTTATCTAGATTCTTAATACCTAAACTAAAAAGAACTACTAACCTAAAGAGATTGCTGATTGATAACTCATTTTATGTGCCACTGTGCGCTCGTATTTGTGAATACCACTAAATGAACCTCACAATGATTGGAATAATTTATATACAAGTAGTAATGCATATTATATAGAAATATAAATATGCATCATTACTATATGTTAATTTTGCCACAGTTGCTACGCTTGGCAACAAAGTTTTTGTGGTATTCTATAGGGAGATGTTGTTGCTTATCTCCTGGTAGCTTTATTTTACTCTGTTACGACTTTTACGACACACCATACGGGACGAAACGCGATGGCAGTTGACGGAAGGGCTATAGAATATTTTACATTATATATTTAATTTAGGGAAGACCTATGTTCAGCAGTGAATTGTTGTAATGATGATGAATAATAATCAATAAAACTTGTAATTATATTTGCTTACTTGACCTGTTTCTACTATGTGCCTTATTATAAATAAAGCACCTAATTTATAAATAAACGCCGAGCAAGTTGAATAGATGCTCTGATACCTTTTCGTATTTCTTTCAATTGACAATCTCCTTTTGTTTTTTTTTTATAGAATAAGTGTGACAAACGAGCGCACGGTCCACCTGATGGTAAGTAGATGCTGTGGCTCATAGACATCTACATTTATCCTCGTTTAAGAATCAAAATGCAGATGCATTGTCACCCCCGAGGACTAAGATGGTGCTTCGTTTCCAGTAAAAGGACTCGGTTCTCTACACTCACCATACGAAACACAGGAGCATTAAGCTACTATTTTACGCTGGTAGCGTTTTCCGTGAGCGTGTCTTACCCCGGTCGAGCCGTATCCGTACAACTAGTTTAAAACTTCTTCATCATTACAGCCCTACACAGTCCACTGCTGAACATAGGCCTCCCCAAATTTATACAAAGCACGGTCCTGAGCCACCTGCATCCATCGACTTTTTGAATGTCTTACCAGGTCGTCACTCCATCTAGAGGGTAGCCCGACACTGAGCTTACCGGTACGAGACTGCTACTCGAGAATTTTACATTTTAGCTTCAATTGTGGTTGGACGTAAACATGCTAATCAATCAACACATTAAAAGAATGTCCTGGCACTGCACCTCGCGGCCTGTGATACTTATAATAGACTGCTTTAAGAATATGATGATTTTACAAAAATAAACAATAAAAATGCAGTGACAATACAGTGTTTCTTTTTATCCTAACACAAATAGTTCAAAACACCTTACATGCTATTTATTTTTCGTGGTTAATGTCGTAAAAATCGGATATGTTACTATCCAGTCATTTTGGTTTTAATGGTGCTTGGAATGTAATCATGTTATTCAATCAATACATATTAATAACCATGTCCTGACACTGCACCTGGTGGCATGTGTCACTTTTAATACTGCTTTAAGAATGTGATGATTTTACAATAACAAATACAGTGACAATACAGAGTTTTTTTTTTATCCTAACACGACCAGTTCAAAACATCTTACGTGCTATTTATTTTCTCAATCGCTGTAGAGGTAAAACTCGCAAAACACCCCTTAAAAGTTCACTGTTGGACGCACACGTGTACCTAAAACCGTGTTACTGGTTGCAAATGATATTAGATAAATAAGTACATGTGCTTGTTTGAATTAGTTGAACATAGTTTTGGCTTACTTTTCTTCACTTGAATACATTTGTAATGTATTCTGTGCTTAGTATTCAATACACCACAATAAATAATAAATTCAGTTAAGAATCAATACATCACCGCGTCTGTTTATTCGTACTTTTTACTCCGGTACTACTAAAAAAAAATCCATCCACCAAGTAGTACTTAAGAATTCGAAGAACCTACAACTTTTTTACACTTTTTACTATTCACAGTGCACTATTATAACATAGGATATCAATAAAAACTAATACACAGTCGCCCGTATGGGATTTTAGGTTATAATGAGATTGCCGTTTGATTGTTATTTTCTCAGTATTCCCTTTATATATGGTACAACTAATATTACTATAGTAATCTAGAGATTATAAGGAATAAATCTACATACATTTCATTACGAGTCATCACAGTTTTTGGTGGGCCCATTCTCCATACAAAAAGAAACTGTCTCCTTTGGTTGCGGGTGTCAATGGGCTGCAATAACTACTTTTGTGATACAAAAAATTAACACCTTTTTCAATTATACAGAGTCTATGTTTACTCTGCATAATATTTCAGACTATTTGCTTTACTTAAATCTTATCAGTGGGCTTCACTTCCTATCTGTATAATTTCTCTTTGCGTTGACCATAATTTTGCACTTGAAATCACTTTTGATTCTTTGATATCTTTGATTCAATATTTTTTAACAAAAATTATTGATTACCAAAGCAAATAAAGGAGACAAAAACAATAAATATTTTTAAAAGCTATCAAAACAATTTATCCTATAAATACTTAGTAACTATGTTCCCGTTACTATTCTGTAGATCTGTCTTTCCATAACATCAATTACATTTACCCACTTTAGATGTAGTATTAGCAAAATAATAACGCTTAATGTACATTGTAAAAGTTTTAATGTAGTGAATATCAAATATGAAATAAGTTAAAGAAAAAACACCTTTGTATATTAGATTATAGACATAATAAGTGTTGGAATTACAATAACATATTACGTTTTACGATCACTGGATAGTGTGTATAAAATTTAGAGCAATGTAAGTTTCTCATACAAGTGAATGTTTTAATTCTTTTGAGAAATAAATGACTTGAAAACCGTGAATGACTTATGACCATTTAAATGAGACCCAGATCCTTATAATCGTAACTAATGATCTTTTCCTATTTTTTGAAATGTACATTTACATTTACATATTCTGTAAAACAATAGTCTAGTTGGTAAATACCCACTTTAAGCCTAGTATGTTTTTTCTCCACTCTTTTAATAAGAAGATATTCAAAAAAATATGTTAGCCAAAAGAAAGCAGGATCACACATTCAAGGCAAACCTTAATAGTTTATACAAACATATTAAATCCAGATTTGTATTCAACTGAGATAAATGACAATAAATAAAAAAGTACATAAGGCATCGATTTTATGTGAATAAGGCGATCGGAGCCGCATATTTAATGTTAAAGTTTCCATACTGAAAATGTTAGAATCCATTAGGTCAATAAATGGCATAATTTATTGTGGCTTATTTCGCCAATTTGCATTTTTATAAAAAATCAAATGTACCAGATTTTTTAAAGTGCACTCATTTTCACAGATTGAAAAACATTGGACGTTTTAGAATAAAACTTGTAATATTTTTCTCGATAATTCAGAGCCAGAGACAGATAAAGAAAATCAAAGAGATTCTTGAATAAAACTAGTTTTACAACAAAATTCCAGAAAATATACAAAATATGACTTCCGCCAAGTTTAAAATTTTTATTCAACAAAGATGGTATAAAGAGGGTTATTATAATATTAAGGAATTTATGGATGATAAGAACCCCTGGGAATGAGGTGATCGCTACCAAGCTATTTCATATTTGTTTTGTGTTGTTAATTATTGTGTAATTTTAATGATTGAACATTTTTCTGTTTAAATAAAAAGTAGCGCTTGGTTTCTTGATGGTTCTTTCCAGGCTGGAAGTATTTTCCAATCCAGTGATAAATTAAGCATAAGAGTGACTTTCAATAAGTATGATTTATAATTAATATTGAATAAAAAAGTTTCTATTTCTATTTACTTTGCAGCGCCAATTGTCACGAGGGAGAGGGAGACTGGACGAAATGTAGGGAACTAAAAACAAATAAATTTAAACGCGATAAAATCCGTAAAACTAGTTTTATTCAATGTAGTGTAGCGTTCGCGTACATATAAAAAATCAAAGAGATTTTGTTTAAACATTCTACTTATTATAAAAAATAGTAAAGAATACATTAAATAAAGTTCGCATTTTGAAATTAAAAAAATATTTTGAATTTTTTATTGAGGCTTACTTTATATAACCGAAAGTAGCTGAAAGGGTGTGGTGGGATTTGGGCAATTAATGTCGATGTTTAAATTGTTTTCAAGATGTAACAATTAAAATTAATTAATAATTATTTACTTCGTAAACAAAAACTGTTTCTCATTATCAAACGAACATATTTCCATGTATTTCGATACGATGTTAAAATTAGAAATATTCAAGATGCGATCGCTTGCAAAGTGAAATCCTAGAGTACACTGGATGCAAAATCTTGTGAGAGATTTTATTGAATGCAATCCGAAACTTCAGAACCATATCAAGTTCTGTGAAGCGTCGAAGTGGAAAATAAGTTTACAGATATACAAAGTTTATTTGCTTCCAAAAATAAATATGAAGAAAAATTTTACTTAATTGAAACGATTTCTATGAAATATACTTTCAACTGCTGCTTTGTAGTGTCGGATGTTATTAAATAACTATACTTTGTAAAAAATAAATAAATAAAAATAAATAAAATAATTAAAAATTTACAATATTGCAATTCAAATCAAACTGGTTGCAGTGAGGTAATTAAAATTGTTGTAATTACAACTTTTTTTATTAACTCTTGGGTTGAATTTAGTAATTGATTTTAAACAGATTTCCCGATGAGCTAGATAGTTGAAATTTCAAACATAGCTCAAAATCGGATGACAATGTGAGATTATAAAAAAACGTGGTAAAAGAATAAAAACAAGTTTTTTTTTTTTAAATCAAATTATTTTGAAATCAATCCAACTGCATTCAATTGTCCTTAGAAGAGGCAATAGTATGAATGATGATAAAAATAAGAACTGCAGTTTTTATAAAATTCTGATTGAAAAAATGAGCCCTGAGAGAAATTAACTCTAAGTAACATTATTGTTGTACCGTTCTCATCTCATCTGCTCTCATATACTCAGGAACTTGGTACATGTACCAAGTACCTGAGTATATGTGAGCAGATGAGAGTCCTACTCGTAGTCGTGGTACTATATTTGTCTAAATTACTTTTTAAATAAGTTCAAAAAACGAGGAGGTTCCATTATTCAATGCGTATGTTTTTTATGTACATTCACCGATTTCTCGGAAACAGCTTAATCGATTGAAGTGCCTGTTTTTTTTTAAATTGAATTTTCGCACACTTATCTGTATACATTATTTGCTTGATAAGGTGTTCCTTAAATTTTATTAATAGAATAGGGGTGGCAAACGAGCACATAGTCCACTCGGTTCTCTACACTTACTTTATGAAACACAGCAGCATTAAGCTGCTATTTTAGGCTGGTACTCTGTGAGAGTGTGGTCCTTCACCTGTCGAGCCGACCCAATCGTGCTACAACCATAAAATAGCTGCAGTATGGCCGTGCACGTAAATTAATTAACCTAGGCAAAACTTAACTATTACAAGATTTTATCACTTTCTTTTTTATCTTAAATTTATTACAAATTAATGATCATGTTAATAGATGTTAATTATGTTCTTCTGTATAATGAAATTATGGGGACAACTTGTAAAATAGTGTTTAAGATTGTGCTTGAAGTCAACACCCGAACACATATGTTAAGTGCGTTCTATGGGTAGTTATTATATTGAAGAAGTCGTATGGAGTAAACAAGCATACGACTCACCTGATAAGTGAATGCCGTCGCTCATAAACATCCGTTACACCGGAGAATACCACTGTCGACAGTGAATTCCGCGAGGTGATCGTGCGTAGTAGGAAGTTGTGAAAAGTGAATATTCCTGATGTTGTAGATTATCATCAGCACAACACTAAGTCCACTGCTAAACATACACGATCTTGAGCCAACTGTACCCATCAATTTTCTGCATATCTTACCAGGTCATCTTTTCACACCAGCTATTGAGGGGGCCGCCCTACACTTCGCTTACCGGTACAAGGTTGCAACTCGAGAACCATTTTTTCATGATATAAATGGTATTTATAATTGTGCCGCAGTGTTTCAGATACCAGATACTGGTGGTTAAATAATTCATCGGAGCACTTCCTTTTTTATAAATACAGGTACAACCATACAAAATTGGTAACTTAAAAATTATAACCAGAATCATTTAGCTATTATCATCGGAATCTTAGAAAGTAGTGAAGTACTTTAATTACGAAGCTACATTTTTTTTATTGAATAAGGGTGACAAACGAGCCGACCGAAAGAGAGTCGACCTGATGGTAAGTGGTTGCTGTGGCCCATAGACATCTACATCTATCTTCGTTTGCGAATTTAAATGCATATGCGTTGTCAGCCGTGAGGACTAAGATGGAATGCCTCCTTTCCAGTAAAAAGGGTCTCCGGTTCTCTACACTCACCATACGAAACACAGCAGCATTAAGCTGCTATTTTACGCTGGTATTCTGTGAGAGCGTGGTCCTTCCCCGGTCGAGCCGACCCATTCGTGCTACAACTATACTATTAATATAGCAGCAGCATGGCTCTACCACGTAAAATGGTCGACATTGGGCGGATTTCATAATGAGTAAAAGCCAATACAATAAAACTCTTTACTCTGACAAAATTATGAGACATGTCTCAAGTCGTGCAAAGTTCGAAGGAGTTTTGAATATTGTTAATAATATCTTTATTTGGTACTCGGCGTTTATATATAGAATTAAATGTTTTACATCTACGGTCTAATGACTACAGTCCTAAATTGCTTGCCATGAACTGTTTTAATAGCACTAACCGAGATAATCGCAATAGTGTTCTAGACTAAGACTTAAATGGTACGTATCACTAAGCAATATTTAACACAAAAGGACTTAAGTGCTGAACACTGACGATTGAATCTAAACTTACTTATCAGTCCTGTTTAAGTTCAATTAAGTATGACGACCAACACATTGTGTCGTCTTATATATGTAAGAGCAAGGAGGTAAAAGTATAAGTTTGATTGCTTCTGTGGATGATAGTTTGTCCCAGTAGAGACTGGCGGTAATTTTCGATTACGACCATCGTTAATTACTTATAGGTAGTTAAGTACTTAAGGTGGGAGACTATTAACACAAGCGTGGGTTTAAAAGTGGAAAGCATGGTACAGAAATGGATTTTATAGTTACTAAGGTTAATGGATGTTGCCTTTTACTCGCACACACGCTGAACTCATATATACACATAACGTATATTAAGTTATTGAAATTAATTATAATATAAATAAGTTGGTTGTAAATATAAAGTTTGATTTTCTTTTTATGATCCTAACTTTACAAAATATACTGTTAGTCTTGGGTGCGTTTTAAACAAAATATGCTAATAATGCTCCGGCTTAAACTTTAGGCATTACAACGCCATTTGGCCAATGCAGATCTGTTTGTGTAAACTATGCATTCTTTTACCCACATAAACACCAGCAAAGATTTTCCCAGTCTCCTAATAATCATTTTCTAGATTTGTGGTACAAGCTCAAATTAAAATTTTTACTAAACAGTTTACTTTGCACATTACCATAGAATATTATAATATAGTATTCTATGTACCTTACGTTTTTTCCTTTATGAAATCCTGAACCAGTGTACCTGCTACTGATCCACTGTAACCTATACCCACATTCACTGTGATGCACAAGATAATATTGTCCATTATTGTTATAATTTCCCAAAAATTAAGTTGATAAAATTAAAAAATCATTTCGGATTTTTTTCAATTTTAATAATGGGTTTTCTAATATTCTAAAATTGATTGCCTTTTAATAAAAATCTCTCAAGCTACAAATACCATCTTGAAAGAATTTATCAAGTGTGCCCTCCTATTTCCGTGCTGCGACAACGTGTTTCAGAGCTAGTGTTAGCCCTTTTTACACGGTTTAAATTAGCTTGACTTGTACCTATGTATCTATGTGTTTTTTCATCCACTTTATAAGAATAATCTGCAATTTTGCAGACGTATTAAGAACCTTAGATCACGTTACAATAATAACCTGACTATGACCTAGTAATCTTACTAGGATCATTACGGCTTATGATCATTGTGTGTTATTTAAGTTTTTTTTTCAATTCTAATAGTATTTATTAATTACACAATGAATAAAATTTATTTTACGGAATTCATCGCAATTATTTTTTAATTTTATATTTAACCCTCACTACCATCAACTTTTAAATATTTCTCATTTTTGCAATTCCATTTTGTTAGTGATCAGTAGTAATTTTTTGCGAGAAATTTTGGTTTTTCAAACCTGATGTTAAGTTTATTAGTATAGGTTAAAATTTATATTGTATTATTTTTTGACTTGTTAATGAAAAATAAAATAATATATATATATGCGTAAAAGTTTATTTTCCTGCATCCTTATTTTCTATTCCAATACGTCTCGAAAGCTGATATGTATCTGAAGCGTCGGATTCATTCAATAAAATCTCTTGGAATTATGCAGTGCATGTGCTTGAGAACTGAACTTATTGCCGTTGTTCGAATGATATTAAACTCTTATATTTTTAAATTTTGTGAATCATTTTCATTGAAAAAGTAAATCATGCGTAGGTATTTATAAATATAACTCACCAACTGTTCCTAAAATATTCTTTTAGCTATGAGTAAAACGAGCACACCATCCACGTGATAAGTGCACGTTTTACTGTGAAATGAATGTAATGAAAACACTGTGGTATGTGAATACTGTGGCCTAAAGACATTTACGTCTATCCTCGATTAAGAATCAAAATGCAGATCCGTTGTCACCCCTAAGGACCAAGTGGAATGCCTCATTACACTACATTCATATTCGATCATCAAAGTCACATTTCAATTAAATTAAATTTACCCTCTAATTGTAACCTTTTTATCCGGCTACCACAGAAGCAGGGTAGTATTTATTCGAGTGTATGTATGTATGTCTATTTCTTTGGTACGCTCTGTAGGCTAAACAGCCTGATGGATTTTAACACATGGGGTATCGTTCAATTCGTCTTATTTGTGGAAGTGACATAGGAAATAAAAAAAACCTTTTCAGTGAAACTTTTAAGCAGTTTCGTTTTTTAAATTAATGTGTTAACTATAGGGCCTGTTTATAGAATAAGGGTAACACGCGAGAGTCCCGTCCACCTAATGGTAAGTGGATGATGTGGGCTATAGACATCTTCATCTATCCTCGTTTAAGAAATAAAAGCAGATGCATTTTCACCCTTTCTGACTAAGATGGATTGCCTCATTACCAGTAAGAAGGATCTCCGGGTTCCCATACTCACTCTACGAAATATAACAGCACTAAGCTCCTATTTTATTTATTTAAACTTTATTGAACCTCACATCAGTACAGGATCAAAAGGCGGACTTAATGCTAAGAGCATTCTCTGCCAGTCAACCTTAGGGCAGTGATAAAACTACGAAGGCGGTTACAAAGAACATAATTATATATACATAGATATAAATATAAAATAATATACACCCAAATACATCCAAATATATACATATACCACAGCCTAAGAAGAACATACAGTCAGTCATCGCGTTTGATGTTGCCGGAAAGGCCGACAGTATAAGTAATAGATTGAAAACCCTAGTTTTCAGAACGGGAAGTAAAAAAAAAAACTGATGTTATTTTATTTCACCTTTAAACAAATTAATGTGTATGTGAAAACTGATGAAACTGATTCGTTATTTTTAAATGACGACGACCCATAGTTTTTTACCGCACATATAGTGTGAACCATTATAATTTATTTGCGTGACAGGACAACCATAGCGGTCAGTTACACAAGTACTCAGCCCGCATCTCGTCTCGCACCGCACCACGCGATTGCCTCATCTAGCGCCTTCGGTGAACGACTGTTAGTAGTAGTTAGACTGTGCATATACATAATATACCGAAGAGAGATAAGTAATATAATGATGACGACACACATTTTTTTTACCGCACATGTAGTGTGAACCATTTTAACTTATTTTCGTGACAGGACAACCATAACGGACAGTTACACAAGTACTCAGCCCGCGTCTCGCCTCGCACCGCATCGCAAAATGGCAAAATAAGAGATTGCACCAGAGTTATCTTTACGTTAAATTGAAGAAAGTTCCTAAGACGGTTAAAAGTACTGAGCTTAGCAAAAACAGAACTACTGATATTCTTAAATTGAGCGGATTGTATAAAAGTAGACACCTAGATTTTAACACTATCAGAATATGGTATGATAGAACCATCAAACGTGACAAGCGGAACGCAACTGACGTCAAGCTTAGACAATTATTGTACACTACCAATTATTTTACGCTAGTATTCTGTGAGAGCGTGCGTTACCCTGGTTGAGCCGACCCATTCGTGCTACAACCATAATAAAGCTGTAACTCTACCATAGCCAGGTTCATGAAGATGATTTTCGTTCTTCGAAAAACACACGAAATCGAATATAAAAGTTTCTACCAGAAAAAGTGTAAAATGAAAATACAGGCGCTCGGTCCATAAGGTAACAATGTCCACAAAAATATAGAAAAGAAGTCTATGGTTAATAATTCACCTTTAATTATTATTCAAAGCATAAATTAATTACGAACGTGTAATGGTGCGCCTGCAATTATATGAGAAGATTGCTGTAATAGCGTAGAGACTTACTGCAGAAGCAAACGATATAATTAAAATGTTCAAGTTAATAGCTGAAATGGGAAAAAGCTTTGTGGAGATTAATATGACGTTATTTTGAGTTATATCGATAAAATGAAGAATTTCAATATCGCTGCAGCTATTAAATAAAATTTAGAAGACGCTATAAGTGCATTTTTATGCAGTATAATGACCTAAGAAATTGTGATAAAATATATATTGTGGTAAAATATAATAGATAAGAAGAATTTTGATGAATAAATCTCAAGAATTTTTTATAAAATTGGAGTGACGAATGTACTAACAGTTCATCTGATGGTAAGTGGTTACTGCAGTTCATGGAAACCTGTAATTTAAACAATGAAGTCTACAGATGCGCTGTCACCACTGAGGACTAAGATAGAATGCCTCACAGCTGGTAATTATACTGGCTCTCCATACCGTTTAGATAAGATTGCAGCAGTGCGATTTAATTTGCTTGCCTTTAAGAAATAAATATATTTCATGTCATTACATTTTTTTGCTATTAGCTAACATAGCTATTCAATCATCAATATTTGGTTGTCTTTGATTGGGTTTGCCTGGTCGAATTTACGATATTATTCGAGGAATGAAATAAGATAGTAAAATGTCCCATATGAAAGCGACTACACAGAAAATGTTGAATGCACCAAGTTCATATTAAATTTCCTTACATAAGTTACCACAAATATTTCGGATTCAATTATGCAAGTGTAGTACGTAATTATTGTCTTAATTGCACTAGCAAATGATACAACTACAGTGAAGCAGAGCAAATGTTCTAAATTTTGTGGCTCAACTGTGACGTACTTAGCTATAATAGTAGCTTTCGCACTAAGATTAATTCAAACAGGATTAAGATTTACTTTAC
This sequence comes from Parnassius orleans, assembly GCA_029286625.1. NCBI lineage: Eukaryota > Metazoa > Arthropoda > Insecta > Lepidoptera > Papilionidae > Parnassius > Parnassius orleans. Next base: position 25,416 of record JAGSMP010001883.1, read on the forward strand.
CTTCATAATGATATTATATTTTGAATACTATTTATGCATTTATTTATTATTTACTGTACATCAAAGGACAGATTACGAATAGAGTACAATTTCAAGTATATGTCCAATCTGAAAGTGCCTTCCAGACAATCTTTGCGTGGAGGACTGATTCAATCAAAGAAGAAAATAGTGAAAGGGGTGGTACAAAAAAATTAAAGTTAAAGTTAAAGTTACAGCTTATATACGTCCCACAGCTGGGCACAGGCCTCCTCTCATTTATGAGAGGGTTTCAGGGCAAGGAAAGATTTCCTCACGATGTTTTCCTTCATCGCCGAGCATGTGGTACATCAGAACTTAAAATTGCAATTAACAATTTCATTGGTGCCGGCGGGGATCGTACCCGGGTTGCTCGCGTACTGTGAAACTTACAGCGAGCGCTAACCATCTGAGCTACCACGGCTCGAAGTACAAAAAAATATACAGGTTTAAATACCTTACTTTGCCCTCAGGGGTGACAACGCATAATATACATTTTGATTCTTAGTCGACGAGGTGAGAGCCACAATATCCACCTATTATCATTTGAACATAGTTCTCGTGCTCATTTGTAAACTTTATTCTATAAAAGAAAAAAAGAAAAAAATCTGAGCATCACAAGTCCGAGTGCGGGACGTTGACGTACTCCTAACACATGATATTATATTGTTGGAAAATATCCTCAAAATTATTTAAATAAAAGAACACTACTCGGTACACACCCATGAGGATTATTAAGTAAATATCAGAAATTATTCTGGAGGCTTATTGCCAAAAATAACAAAGGTGTGAGAGTGGATGCTCAGCTTGCTCTCCTGCTTACGCAACTGATCACTATCACCAACGAAATAGGGCACTGCACCATATATTCAGTATAGAGTAATACGGTTCGACCAACCGTAACATGTTCCCGTCACAATCACACACCGGTGTAACAAAATCATCAAAACATCGTACAAATCAGATTATAGTATACAACGCTTCCTACTAGAGCTTTTAACACGTCACATATAACACAATCTTCTCTGAGGAACACTGTACACTCGGCACAGATCGTACTAAAAACTGAAGACACAGGCTAACCAGCCAAACGCGCTCCAGCGAACGGTTCCGCTGCGTTCTCGCCATCGCGCTCCACTCGTACCAGCGAGCGGTCGTGCTCCACTCGAACCAGCGAACCGTACCACTCTTATCGCATCAGCGAGCCGTCCCGGCGCACTCGCGGCACCAATCCGTCGCGCCGCATTCGCGCCAGTGAACCGTCGCGCCGCACTCGCGCCAGCAACCAGCTTGGGACTGCTAGGCGCCAAAGTGGTACGTAAACACCAAGGTGTAGCGATAAACTCCAAGCGACGAATGCCCGAGTGACAAGTACCACAGCAACTAGCACTTACACCCAGCCCAATAGACTATGTACTACACACCAAGTTAGTGTATCACCCAGACTTTAACACTGTAGGTATAGGCACCAAGTTTGCATACCTCCCAGTGGCTGTTGACATAAGCACAAAATTAGCGTTAATTAGTACCTGAAATCTTTTTCATATTGGATTTTACTCTAAGTAGTTTTAATGTAAGATTTTAAGTACACAACAGTAAAAGCAAAAGTCATGGAAACAACTAAGGCAGATGCACAGGCGTGCACTCAAATACATTCAACACAGGTCTCGCAAAATAAGTATCCAAGGTATATTAAGATTGGAATAGATGTAAAAAGCTAAGTACTTATTGGTTTCAGGTGCATGAAAAGAAATAAATAATCAGTCTTGCAAAATTAAAAATTAAAAGAAATGAAGATAAATGTATTGCAAACCATAGAATTCCGGACTTCTAAAGTTCACCACACATTGTCATAAGAAACGGCAACTGTGTGACATGGCACTCACAAACCATTGCACACATTGTAAAAACGGCAACTATGTGGAGAGACGGATCTCACCATATATTGCAAAAGGAAGAAAGCAACTGAGCAAAAGGTACGCATTGCAAAAGGCAACTGTTTGCAGAGGCGTAGGCCAGACTGTGCGCCAACAGCATGTGGCGACGCACTCAGCGCGGCTGCTGTGAGGCGCTGCTCCGCAACGCGCTGCTACATGTAGAGCGGAAGGCAGCACGTGACACAGTGACAAGTGCAGCGGGACTCACGTGGGGCAAGCGGTAGGCGTAGAGCAGACTGTAGCGAAGTAGCTTCAATCTTATCAGGGCTCGGCTGCACCTGACCATGTCCAATTGGCCGTCACGACATCTTCCTCATTGATCATTGTTGTAGCAACTTCTACGAACCTTTCGAAATCAAACCACAATCTTGTTGACTATATAATATTTGGAGTAAACTGTAACACATATAAACACATTAGAATACAAAAAGGCTACTTATTTTTTTTTTTCAATTCATAGCACGTTAAAGTAAAGTAGTTCATGTAAATCATACTTCGCATGAACTATCAAATTATAACATAACTCGAGCAGTTTGAATTTCAACTGAATGCAAAACTATAACTCATCTAGAATACCTCCAAGATTTTTTTCGACATTTGTTAACATATTTGAGTGCTATATGAAATTATAAAGGTACCTTTAATATAAATCTAACAAAAAGATATGACTTTTGGCTTAAAATATTTCACTTTAAACTTTTACTCTACACTTAATTGAAACGTCAATGTCCAAAATAAGACAACAAAATTACGATATTTAACATAAAACAAAATGCAACGTAATAACTCTCACATTATACGAAGATTATATGTGGACGATAACAGAGACTTTATCCCACTTTTGATGTTAGAAATTATTGTAAATTCATTTAAATAAAATAACACTACTCGGCAACAAATCCTCCTTATTATCAGAAACCATTCTGGAGGCTAATTGCCTAAAAATAACAAAGGTGTAAGAGCGGATGCTTAGCTTGCTCTCCTGCTTACGCAACCGATCATTATCACCAACGAAACAGGGCACTGCACCATACATTCAGTATAGAGTAATACGGTTCGACCCACCGTAACATGTTCCCGTCACAATCACACACAAGTGTAACGTGAAGGACCCAACTACATGATAACACCACAATATGCAAACCAACAGCAACCCTACCCATCTCAATGTAATACAGGGCAGCCTCTCAGCAACACGATCTTCCTACACTAGTAGAATGTCCCAAAGGGAATTATAACGGCAGTGAGACTCGTAAAATTACCGACTGATCCCTTTTAGTCGCCTGCGCGATACTTTGTACTGCTAGAACGAGTGGGGGATTACAGTTCTACCCTCAATTCTTCGTATTTCCTTTTATTTTTTTTACCTTTATTCCTAACAATATTTTATTAAGTGTTAAAGCCACGGTGCAGCCCATAATTCCTTTACTGCGAAATTCTAGCTTTGTGTGTGTATATTTTTATTGCAGCCGATGAACCAGCAACCTTCTTAAAAAAAAAAAGAAAACTCGAAATGTGTTGCGGCTGTCTTTCCAGTTTATAATAATTTAAATGATGTGCCCCACGGTTTCGCCCGCGTATATTACGTGACTGAGGCGAGCGACATGACATGATACCTAGTTCAAGCATTTAGTGTGGAAAAATTGGCAAAATTAATGGAGCACTTTTATGTATCGTTATATGTACGTTATAGACGCCCCAGAAAGTGTCCCGAAGCGCGGTTTTTTCCAGTTTTATAGAAAACGGTACACGATACATGAAAAGTGTGTAGGTACGAAATGTTTCTCGATAAATTTGCTATCACCTTTTTCTACATACAAAAGCGATATCACTTATAGTTTCCGCGCAATCTGCCACAAAATATGTATATTTTCTACCGACTTCAACAGGAGGAGGTATTCAATTCGACTGTATGTTTTTTTTATGTGTGTTACCTTATAACTTTTTACTGGGTAAACCGATGTCGATAATTCTTTTTTTGTTTGAAAGCTGATGCCTCACATGTAGTCCCATATAAATTTGATCAAGGTTTGACCAAAAGTTTTTGAGTTATTCTTAATAATTTACATTGAAGTCGGTTGTATAAAATTTTTAATTTTAAATTATTATCATTTATCGATAATTTTTGGCTCAAAGTTTAGTTTTTTCAAAAATTTGCCACTTTACCGCCAAGATATGTATAACAAAAGTAAATAATATATATATAAAAAGATATTTTATATATTTTCTTTAAAAAGAAGTATGATTTACTCTTCATTTCACGTTGCTATGCTAGCATTCATTTCATTTTTTCATCATTCATTTCTCCGCAATCATTCCCTTTCTAAATCCAGCTTGCACATCCCAAATTTTTCCATCAGTTTCCTCCATAACTCTTTCAATTAACACCTTAGCATACAGTTTACCCACAATGCTAAGCAAGCTGATACCACGGTAGTTTTTACAGTCCTGCTGTAACCCTTTTCCTTTATATATTGGGACTATAACGGCTTTGCACCAGTCTTCCCGGTACCCGCTTCAGTTCCCAACATAAATTATACAAGGTGTACAGCAGGCCTGCCACCACCACTACCTCTCCAGCCCTTAGCATTTCGAGTGATACTCTATCATATCCGGCTGCCTTACCTGCTTTCATGCTTTTCATTGCTTTAATTATTTCATCTACACTTATCTCCCTAATTCTATCCACTTCTTTCGGAATTTCTATTTCACTTAATTCAGATGACTCTTCAGTCATAAACACGCTTTCAAAGTATTCCTTCCATCTCTTTAAATTCGAAACTTCATCATTCAGCATACAGCCATTCTCGTCACGTATAGCATTCATTCTAGGCTATTTTGAATTTCCCCTAGCAGTTCTTACGAGTTTCCAGAACATTTTAATATTTGCCTGGAAGTTATCAGATATCCTTCTATCATTCTTATCCGTTCTCTCTTGCTTTTTCCTTTCAGCAACTTCTTTTACTCTCTTATTTATAAGTCTAAAGTCTGCCTTTTTTCTTTCTATCTCATCATTCATACCGCCAGAATTACCAGCTTTGGTTGTCAGTAAATCTAGCCATGCTCTCTTCTTTGCTTCAACTTCCATCCGTACCTCATCATCCCACCACAACGTATTATTTTTCCTTTCATTCGTTCTCTTACTTACACCACATACTTCGGTGGCTGCATCCGCCAAAACTTTCTTAACATTATTCCATACAGTCTTCAGGTCTAAATAATTCATACATATTTCATTCAAATTACTTATATTCTCCCTCAGTCTACATTTATACTTCTCTTTCACACCTTCATCTTGTAACCTCTCTATTCTTATACGCTGTAACGTAGTGGTAGACACAGATGTCCAATGCCGCCAACGCCTGAATAGACCATTAATTCGGCATAAGACCAAGCAATGACCCGTCCTTACGTTGGACCCCCGGTAAACCCTTGTATCTACCACTGCGCTCCTCATTCTTTCATCCACAATTATGAAATCTATCATTCTTCTATCATCACCTCTTTCCCATGTATACATGTGAATCCTCTTATGGCGAAAGAAAGTGTTTGTCACAAAAATATTCTTTTCCACACATACGGTGAGGAGGTCTTCATCATTCTCATTTACACTTTCATCGCCAAATGTTCCTAATATCCTTTCATAACCAGACCTCTTCACCCCAACCCTTCCAATAAAATCTCCTAACATAATAATATTTTCATTTCCCTTACACTTCATCAACACCATCCTTACCATGTTCCAAAACTGCTCTCGGATATAAGTGGGCTTAGACATGTCTGGGGCGTACCTCCTAGCACAAACAACTTCTTTGCCACTTTCATTCGTATACCTGCAGCCTTGGGCTTACATTCATACTCTTTCTCACATTGACCCATTCTTTCTGAAAGTTACGCCGACTCCTGGCATGCCCTTGGTCTCGTCTACACCAGACCAGTAAGCGGTATACATGCATGTGCAGTAACATCCTATCCGTTTCGTCTCATTTACACATAACACATCTATTCCTCTATCGTTCATAATTTCGCACACTTCATCCATCTTATCGTTCATTGCTCCACATACATTCAGTGTAGCCAGACGGGCCTCCGCAATCCACTTTTCGCCCCTCCGGGAGACAGGACGTGACGGGTGGCGGACCTCGTCACCGGTTTTCCTCCCGGAGATTCTTTGCACCCCTGCTCCATTAAAGGGGCGCCGGGAACTCGGAGCCATTTTTTTTGATTTGCTGGCTCATGGTGCGAACTAAGGAGTGGTAGATTTTACGCCGCTACCATACGGCGAGGAGCCGAGTCTATCCTTTCGGCTTTGTACCTCGTTTAGCACCACCCGGGGGACACGTGTAGCCACCCTACACGTGTATGGTGGGCCTAGGGTTAGGTGGTCGAAGCCTACGGACGCGAGCGACTCATCCCCCTTTATTATAGTATATAATAAAATAATAATAAATAATAATAATAATAATTTACGGCCTGACCGTTCGAATGTAAATAGGAAAAGTAAATAGGCTTTGGTTTTCACGCCTTATCATAGGTTTAATTCATCCAATTCTTTCTACCACAATAGGAAGCAAATTTGAGTTTCAAACAGACTGTGGAAGTATAAAACGAGTATTAAGTATGAAAGCTGCAGTATTATACTGCAGAGATTTTGCTTTAGAGTTTTTAGTTTGCGGTAAATTAAAATGAAGGGAAATTGAATATCGTTCAAATTTTATGCTGGGTATATGTGTTTTGTGGTCATATTCTCGGTATAGATTTATATCTTAACTTACAATATATTATACAATGCTTATGTGATACCTTCAGTCATGTTTTTTTTGATAAAATTGATGTGAGAAATGAACTTACAGTATTTGATGGTTAAGGCTAAAATGCTACAAATATTTTGTCAGCTTTCAGGACTAAGATGGAATGCCTCACTGTATATAGACAATAGCAGTGAACGATCTGCTGATTTGCAGTGGAAATTTATAGGAGGGTGATTACTACCCACACGGACCTCTACTTAGAAAAGGAGACATCTTATTTCTTTAAATAATTCTGCACCTATTTTATATTGCATAATATTTTCGGCGGTAGGTGAAGAAAATGTTTACACATACGTAAAATTTTAATTTGTATTTTAAATTAAATAATACAATATTCTACATAATTTGTTAAATATTGGAGTGCTAATTAACACCATTTTCTTGGTAATCACATTTGTACAACTGTGTATATGTGAATTTATTCCATCTAAATCCACCATCTGCCAGCATATTACACACACTTAGATTTCATATATCTTGGCACAACACAATGTCTCAACATGATGAGATTGAAACTGCACAGAACAGTTTGGAGGAATGCTTTTCAAATAGGATGGCCGAACTGGAAGCACAGTTACACACGGGGCGGGGGGACCCGCCAAGGACACGGTTGCAAAGGTGGCTGAGGAGTTTCGAACTTTCCGTGAACTCATGTTCTCTATGCTTGTTATGCTCCGTAAACAAATTAATGAGTGCTCCCATAAGGTTGACGCTATTGAGACCAGGCACAGACGAAAGGCTCTCCTTTTCTTGGGTGTTGCTGAAGAGGAGAAGGAGGACTGCAAGGATACAGTACTGAGTATAATCCAAAAAATGGAGTTGAAGGACATCACAGCATCTTGCACTAGTGTCTGTCACAGGATTGAAGTAGCCACCAAAAATCGTCTCCAGCCAATCCTAGTACGATTTGTTAGCGTTGATTTCAGGTCATCAGCATGGAGGACGAAGTCTAGATTGAAAGGTTGTCCAGTTTCAGTAAAGGAGTTCTTGACAAAGTCTCGGCAAACTGTTTTTGGCAAAACCCGTCAGCATTTTGGCATGCGTGCATGCTGGACCCAAGATGGAGTAATTGTGGTGAAAGTTGCAGACGGATCCCAGCATAAAGTCACTACCTTAGATGAGCTGATTACTCTTACGCAAAAAAACCCTAATGCGGCTGCTAAATCCTCAACTGGAGGCGAGCGCATTGCAGGAAGCGCTTTATCGTCGCAACACAATTCTAAGCCACGTAAATAACTACGCAGTATTGCGTTTCATTGTCTTAATTCTCCTTTCCTTCTTTTCCTAACTTTAATTTATTCAATATTGTACTACGCGTTCATTTCGAGTTTGCCGTCGTCGACCGTTATGACGTCACAGCTGACGGTACCGTTTACAAAACTATTACTGTAAGTATTTAATTGTAAGAAGTTCGATTTTTAGTTTGTTGCTCTGTACAGAGAAATGGAAGGCAAGCAAGTTGATAAAATGCTTATTATTGAATAATTTATTTAGTTAGTAAAGTAAAATAATAACACTGAATAGAAATGTGTCCGATAAAATAAAATATTTTTATTATAGTAATTAATATTTCATTTAAAATGTATAATTTAAAATGAATTATTTACAAAGGCGCAAACAAAAACTGGTAGGTAGATATTTACGCATCCATAACTTCGATACCAGTTATTTTATCGCAATCGTTCGTTTCTGTATCACTGCCATCACCCCATTCTGTGTTTATCACAAATTAACGAACGTAAAAAGTCAACAGAAACAAAAAATCAACACTAACAAAAACGACAACAAAAATAGTAACAAATTAGAGATCGCACGGGAGCACAAACAATGGACGTAGTAGATATATTTCAGCGTTGCTATCGGTACTATAAGGGCGACGCTTGAGGCGCGGTATGAGGGAGCGCGGCCGGAGGTAACGGCATTCATGAAGTGAACACGTAGTAGTATTACTTAGTATTATTACTTTCTATCCACCGTATTAAAACTTGCTTTTCTTTTATGTAACCTTAAGCTTGTTTCTTTCTGATTTATTTACATATGTTTTTTATATTACTTAATTTATAATTTTAATATAGTTATTCGTTTTACATCATTTATTAAAACTTGTGCTTGTTAAATTTTAATTACATTTTAGGTTAAGTTCTACTTTGTTTTTGTATTAAGTTGTCTTGCTTTTGGTTATATTTTGTTCATAGATTAATAGATCTGTAGCCTCTGCATAGTCAAAGAAAATATACACTACGCGAAAAGAAACGACACTTAAGCATGTGTGCACGTAAAACCACTTGCGGCTATGTGTGGGTGTCTGGATGTGTGCGGGGGCCTTGAGAGGCGCGCGGGGCGTGGAACGGGCCGTCGCCGACTGCCCTGCCCGAGGGCTAGTACGTAGTAGTTCGCGTCTCGTCTCTCTAATCTCACGCACCGCACGAAATCAGGACGGCTAGCAATCGTCTATAGCAATAGGCGTTTATATCTATCTGACATTATAATATGTACTTTTGTATTATATATTTTTATTATCTTAGTTATTTTATATTTCATTTTATTATTTTTTTATAATTTATTTTATATATATTTTTGTGATGTACCATTTATATCTTATGTATTTTATTTCCATGTATTACCATTACACCTACTTTATTCTATCTCTGCATCATCCCAAGGTAGAATGGTAGAGAATGCATTAGGCATTAAGTCCGCCTATATACCACATGTGTATATGAATTTTTAAATAAATAAATTAATATTACTGTGGAAAAACTTCCGCTGGGTTTTTTGCTGGTTCTTCCCAGGAAATAGGTTTATTTTTCGAATCTGTGGTCAAAATAAAAATTAATTTCAATAAATCTATATTGAATAAAAAATGGTCTACTTTATTCAATTCTATTCTGTTAATACTGATTTTGCTTTTGATTTAATTTTGGTAATGCATGTAGCATTACTAAAATTAAAATAATTAAAATGAAGAAATCTTCGCTTTGAGGAAGGGGGGAGGGCATATTTAGCGGCCCCGGGTGGCAGCAAGTTGAGCTACGTTACTGTTCAGTTGAAACTCGAAATAAAATACTACTACTTGAGAAAGGTTGATTGTTACGATCTTATTTTTAAGTTAACAAACGGTATACAAGCCTCTCACTGAAGACCTAATTCCATTAGGGCGAGCTGAAAGGGTAACGAAGTAATGAAGAGTTTGACACGCTACTTCATTGAGCGCTAATGGACTTCACATGCTCCCCCTAATGTTTTTAATTGTACAAATATTTTTTATCTTCTAAATGTAGCCATTCACAGGATGTTTTTCTTAACCGCTGAGCACGTTGCAATACAGTTTTGACGTGAATACGTCTTTAAATTTGCTTCAGTTCAATTCAGAAAACTTATGATAACGAAAACGGGAATGCAGTTTGGTTTTGCAGCTACATCTAAATCAATTTTTTTATCATCAAACCAAATTTAATTACACCACTCGATAGCTAAATGATCAAAGAATTTGTTACGTTGAGGGAGGACTGTGAGGCATCGCGCGCGGCGGAGGGATAGCGCCGCCATTTTGAGGCGTATTCACGTTAAATACACGGCCGTGTCAATGACACAGCCAAACTGCATTTTTTTAATTCATTACCTTTATAATATGAGGAAAGCTCAGGGGGCTATACACTGACTATAATTTTTACAGTAGGTGCACGACCAACCCAGGTCCAATTCTTGCCGCTACTAATAAAATTTTAGTTGCCAGTCATACATTTAACGAGAATAATTGTCTCTAATTGCGTAACTTAAGCTTACATTATTTGTTGTTATAATATTTTTTAAAATAACTTACGTTTCTAGATAACCTAAATATTAAAGAAAAACATCTTAGCTAAATATGAAACCCAAAGAATTCAGAGCTTTTATTTTGTTAAACCGGAAAGTAAGCAGTGCAGTGTAGCAGTGTATTTCAATGAAACTTGAAATCAAAACCCAGTGTAGTTTAGTATAGAGAGGATTTAACTCCTCTTAGTTTTATCTTAGAGCTGTTCAAATACATTCATTTTCATTTAGATGGAAGAAAATGAATTTATTTGTAACGACATCATTTACTTTAATAACTTAAATTGAAAATTTAATAATCCCGGAAATAAAATGAGCTGATGATTTTCACTCTTCAAACACTATTCAAACGAAAAAAACTTAATCAAAATCGGTTCATCCGTTTAGGAGCTATGATGCCACAGACAGACACACATCTGTGATACACAGACACACAAATACACATATACACAGACACACAGATACACACTACAAACTTAAAAGACATAATACAATCAAAAAAATAAACTAAAGTTCAAGCGCTCGCGGCCACCCCGGCTAGTACCTATAGATAAGAGTGTACAGTAGCGGTGGGTTGTAGCGGCTTTTTTGAGTAACGAAACGAAACTATCTATCGAATATCAATAGCGGCTTTTGAAACACTCTATTTTAATAGCGGCTTCAATAGAGTGTTTCACGACGTATTTAATTGAAAAACGTGGCGAATGAAACGATGGTCGTTTCGTGATACGAAAGCTTGATTAGCTTGTTTGGTGTTTCCGTTTCGTTAAGATAACTGTTATCGAGATTTTAGTGTACTACTATAATACTAATAAATATCCCTTCATGTTACTAACAAATTCATATGTCAATGTCTAATCAATGCAACAAGTGTTGGATTATATTATACAGGTTAGCCAAATATTCCACATTATGTATTTAATTCGCCATTGACATTCGAAAATGAAAACTGACGAGTTTAATTAAAAGTATATGTGAGTGTATAATACAAGTTTACTTTTGCTCCTAGAATTTTGGAAAATCAATAATTTATGTTGAATTACCTAAAACAAATGACAAAAACAATTCTTATTAGTATGTTAAAAGGTTAAAAGTGTCAAAGTATTGAAGTGTTATGTTATTTTTAAAATCTAATTTAATTAATAGATAAAATAAAATCACACAAAATATACACAAATCTATGTTAAAAGTGTCAGAGTAACTATAGTATGTGCCAAATCGATTGAGAAAAAACGGACAATGACCTTTCGGTCGTTTAACCGTTACAAACCTTCAATATATAGGCACATTTTATATGTAGTACTTTCTTTATTTATAATGATTTTTTATAATGATTGATATAATATATATTTATTAACTATTATTAAAAAGTTAGTGAAAGATCGCTGTAGAAGAAAATCATCTATTGTTATAAAAGTACTTTATCATTTAACAACAAAAACATTAATTTATAATATATAAAGATTCGATGGATAACGACACCGAATAAGTACGTACTTATGCAAAAGATAAACTTTTATTTTAATATTATATAAGAACTTTATTTTTATTCGTGCAATCATCACCGTATCTTCACTGATGAACTATCTGTAACATTAATTATAAAGCGATCTGCAGTTTGGTCAATTTATCATCCATGCTACGCATTTTTGTTCAACCTTATGACATGCTGAACAGTTTCATTTATCTTATGTGATTTGAGTTAAACCATCTTTAAGTAAATTTTAACATCTTTAACTTGAAAGTTGTATTTTTTCGTGCAACGTACCTTCACATCTGCCTGCACAAGTTCAATAAGCTCACAGTGATAAGGAGGTAACCTACCACTGTGATGCTTTCTTTTGCCATCTCGTCGGTGACGTAACTTCGATAGTTATCTTTAACTGCCTTTTTATTTTTCCATTAAGGGGTCTTGTGTCCGAGGGCACGGCGATCTGTTTAGATTCTAGCCATTCCTGCATATTTTGTTTCCGCCAAGACATTGTTGGGTTTTTTCTAAACGTCTGGAGTGGTAACTAGCGTTATCCATAACTATGACATCGCCGCTTTTTGCAGTTTTTCTATTACTTTTCTAAACCAGTCCTCGAAATGGAGAGCGTCCATACTCATGGTAGTCACCAGTAGATGATGATTCAAATACCCAATCACATCCCTCCAAAAGCCATTTCATTGCCAATGTACAACTATTAATCGCTTTCTTTACCCGAAGGGCTGCGCCAGAGTAGCCTTCTAACCGTGATTGACAGATTCAATTGTGGTGTCTTCCCATACCTTTCCCATAGTATGACCTGCGTTAATCCATGTTTCGTCAAGGTAAAAAATGTTACGTCCTCGTTTAATATTTGTATTTCTCTCAAATATCTGGTACGCCACAGAACTATCTCAAGGATCTATTAGACCACTTTTTCTGTTTCTCTTATATATTTGAATTTTAAATGGCGCAACACACGTTGAAGTTTTGCTCAAGTTTGGCAACTGGTCATCTTGATTTATACTGAGCAAAATTTTGTCTAAAGTCGGTAATTCTCCCAAAAGAAAGAACTGATGCACCAATTTTATAGCCGATTTATCAAAATCGTCCAACTTGTCAATTACAGACTTTTTTCTTTATTAATTATTCTTTTCTGGTATTTTATGGAATTTATACACGCTTAATACGCGATATATAGTGCTCTTGCTGACTCCTGAGATCTCCGAAACCTTTTCTACCATATTAACGTTTGAAGGATACACGTCTTCGGCCAGGTGTTTTGACATATTTGTATACATTAATGATAATTCTTGTTCCCGACCGACAAAGTGGTAGGTTTTCTTTTATGGTGACGTTAAAGGTGTCCAGAAGATGGGCCTGTAAATAAATGACAAAATATACTACCATAGTACTACATCACATAAATACATATTGTTTTAGAAAATAACACATGGTCACATAAAAGAGCGCTTTAAGAAATAGAAAGGCTACGTCGTCGCATTTGTACCTATTTGTACGTACCTGTTACGTTTATTATGGGTCGGCGATGTCTTTCCACTTGATGTTGAAGGACCGGGTCCTTCACCAAATTCTCCTGAACTCATGTCGATTTAGTAACGACCGTCACAGTAAAACTAATATAACAGATTTAAAAAACAAAACTTAACGATATAACAAATTTACAGTAAAAACTCAACTAAAACAATGCAATGAATGCTATGAATTACCCGAGACGTACACACGCAAGCGCTATCCGAACACGAATTAAAACAAAATGGCGGACCGGCTCAAAAAAGGTGACGCATCCTGGCTGCCATTGTCACGTTTCTTTTAGAACGAACTGACGTAACGCGCGTTTTGTTTATTTTCGAGTCGGTTGGCCTTCACATTTTACCTTTACAAGCCACCACCAATATTGATGTGGAGGATACCTGGCTTGACTTAATCCTTACCTCTGCTCCTTCTCCTGTCTTCTCCCATGGTCAACACTTTGCACCTGCTTTCTCCTATCATGACCTCATTTTCCTTTCTTACGTTAAGTCTAAAACGTCCTGAACTTCCAGCTAAAACTCTTCACATGCATTGTTTTGGTCGCTTGGATGTTGAGAAGCTCTGTATGGATGCATCCAAAATGAACTGGAACAACGTGGTTTCTGCACCCACTGTAGACGAAAAGGTTGGGGCTTTGAATGAAGCTATCCTTAGATTATATGATGTACATGATCCCATTAAAAAAGTGAAACTCAAGCGTCCACCTGCGCCATGGATGACGATTGGGATTCGAATTGCGATGAGATGTAGAGATCGGGCTTTCGGCAAAGGAGTCAATCGTTTTTGGGCCCACTAGAAAATTTCGCGACCCTTAATGGTATTATATACAAAAAAAAGATACCGATTTATTATTGTAAATAGCATAAAGATTTTATGAAAATCTAAACGGAATTAAGAAATCTGAAAAAAAGAGTTGTTTTGATATTTGTGTTCTTGTCATTGGTTCGGATAATGTAATATTAAAAAAAATTGTAGTAGAGATGTGCCAACTCGGAAGAAACTCGACTCGAGTTAACTTGAGTTGAAATTCACGTAACTCGAATAGTACTCGAATTACGCAACTCGTATTGGCGGAACGAAGTTGTGTCAGTTTGTTACAAATTATTTTTATATTTGTAGTAATGATAATTATCTTGGATGGCCAAGATAATTATTATTACTTAACTTAATAGGTCTGTTATATTTTATTGGTTTGCGTATAGACAATTTTCATAAAATAATATCACTCTAACTTTATGACGTAGTGTATAGTTAATGTTATTAATAATTTAACTATCACGTATTATACTTAATCAGCTTGTTGATATTACATAATATATCAATAAACTGTTCGAATTAGTAAGTCGAGTTCATCACTAAATTGTAGACAGACACTGAATTGACCGTAAGATAAAGATGCGACTCGAGTAGAATTTTGTGACTCGAGTCACTCGGGTTTTATCATGTCACTGTAGTTGTACTCGAGTTTTTGAGTTATGCGAATTAACTATTTACAGTCCCTGCATCCATTAAAGTTTATCACTCGAGTTGATAATAGCGATTACCTTAGTTAAATCATTTTTAAATAATAATAATAATACTGTTTGATAATTAAATTACTAGTTTAAGTTTTTTTTATTATAGTTTTTAATACAATATAAACTGGAATTTCTATATTAATATACTTTTTAAATAGGTACCTTTATTAAATAAGTAATATGTGACAATATGAAATATTATTTATTTATTTGTGGTATTTCCATGTTTTTTATTTATTACACACATGTGTAGCATTTCAAAATCTATAAACTCCTTTTCGCATATCTTACAAATCGCTTCCATTTTTTCATTGTTATCATTCATACTTTAAACAAACAAGTATATTTAAATCACCTTTTATGTTATGCACTACTTATACGAAGTAAAAAAAAAATAACAATGATAGCACAATCAGGATATTATAAATCAAACTAAGTTCATATTTGACTACAACATGCCAGATGCAAGTTTCACGCCCGCGGCGCCTTATACTATGTGGATTAGTTGATTAGATGATAGAATTAATGAATTAGTGAACTGACATTTATCTAGCGCTCTCCGAATCCACACGGTGCGTCGAGTTGACTCGGTAACTCGAGTGCAAGCGGACTTGAGTAAAATTTATTTTCACTTGAGTACCGAGTTACACAGATTCACTCGATTGAATCGAGTGGAAACAGAGTTCGAGTTGCATCACTACTTTAAGAATAAAGTCTGTTATACTTTAAAATAGTTTTTAGTAGCAAACTAGCAAAATTAATTAATAGCTAAAAAGTTTATACGTGTTTGTTTACAAGACAATAAAATAAATATCGTCTCATCGATAACATATAATGGATAATATCTAATTTTCCTTTTTATTTTTTTGTGGTCGCATGGTAAAATTGCCAATGACATTCGAAATTGAAAAATGAAAACTAATGAGTTTACTTAATTAATATAAGAGTATGTATCACAGAACACAATTACTCTCTAAGGTATGTATGTAATACAAGAGTTTACTTTTACACTTAGAATTTTGGAAAATCTAAATAAGATCAATAATTTATGATTAATTACCTAAAAAAATGACAAACACAGGTCTTAGAACCTTATTAGTATGTTAAAAGTGACAAAGTATTAACGTTTTATGTTATTAGTAAAATCTAAATTAAATAATAGATAGAATAAATACATAAATGAAGTTTTTCTGTATGTTATAAGAAAATTAGAATCTATGGGTCGAGGGATTTAAAGATTTCTCTATTTGATGTAGCTTCATCGGCTTTGAAGAGCGATTCATTTAACTGCATTTAGGTATAAATACCTTATGTATTCAGCAAGTTGCTCCAACGTTGCAACTTGACAATACCAAATGGCATCAAACATGGATCCTGAATTTATGCCAGCCATAGTAGATAGACAGTATAGATAGTACATATATTTACATGTAAATAAGTACTTATTACTTGTACTAGAAGCAAATATACAGTTTGCATAAGTATTGTAACTTAAGTTTATTTTACTTGTGTAATGGTTATATCCTTGTTGATCAGATGCTTCTATTATCCTTTGACTGATGTGTTGTTTACTCTGCAGAAAGAATATTATTTTGTCATCTACTATCAGATAATTAATATAAAAATAATATCCTTTTCCCCTACATGAAACTAGTGAAAATAAGAAATCAGACAACTTTTACATAGTCAAATATTGTTGATGTAAGCCATAACTACTATTTGTGTATTTGATCATATGGAGCTGATTAATGGTGTATATTTTATAATAATTTCGGCAGAGACAACAAAATACTGACAGAAATATGGAAATGTAGTTTATTGACATTGAAGTATAGTATATATATAGTCTTATACAATATTCATTAATTTTTTCAGGTGGATCGCTTAGAATAAATGTGTATGTCTTGTAGGCTGAAATCTTGCAGAGCTGCTCGTAAGCAGAGACAAAAGTATATGGATATTGAATACAACAGTCTTATATCATATCTTACAACATTGATAATATCCTTCTGATTCATGTTATTATCAAGTTATTTTGAAAATATCTTTTGAAATGATAATGACTGATAATAATAAATACAATTAAATTATACATGTGTTTTTGTTACCCTTACACAACCAGTTTAAAACATCTTACTTCTTATTTATCAGTGTGTAATAACATAGATAAACATCAGTTAATATATTTTAAAACAAAGTTTACATACTGCACCTTTACTAATCAACCAAAACATATTAAAACAAAGTCTTGACACCGCACCTGTCTGTCTGTCTGTACCACTATTAGATTACACTATAGACTGCTTTGGAAATAATTACAACAATATATGCAGTGGCATTTTACTTTGTGTTTTATCCTTATACAACCAGTTCAAAACAGCTTTCTTACTATACAGCATTTAAAGGTAATATTATAAATAGACATATTATCCGTTATTCATCTTTGCTTTAATCATATTTATTTAATTGTAATGGTGTTTGTGATGTATATTCACTAATCAATTAATACCTGTAAAACATAGTCTCCACACCACGTTTGTTTGTCTGTGCACTGTTTTGCCGGAACTGCTAAAAGGATTTTCCATCTATCTTAAAATATCTATAATTGCTGAATGTACCTACAACTTTGTTTAATATTATTAATTATTAAGCTATTCTATTCTATATACACTAGTCTAACTCATAATATCGGTGAAAACTACTAGAAAATCGCTTTTTGTTTGTTTTAAGGTTATTCCGATATTCATATTTTAATTTTTAATTTCTCAGAATTCCCGTTAGATGCGATAAAACTAATATTAATTTTGTAATCTATAGATTATAAGGAATAAATCAACATACATTTCATTGAGGTTCACAAAAATTCGTGGTGGGCCCATTCTCCATACAAAAAGAAACTGTCTCCTTTAGAAAAGATCGATGTGATCAAAACTGGACCTTTTATAAAGTTGCAAGGAATCGGTGCAATCAGATGATACGCAACGCCAAACGCCGATTTATTCTTAGTAACATCTCATCTTCTTCCCCTGCTAATATCTGGAAGTTCCTTGGAACCATAGGTAAATCACACCGTTGTGAGTTTCAGAAGACGATATTAATTTTCATTTTGTCTCCAACAGTCCTCTTGATCACCAGACCAAGCGTCTTACTGTTGAACACTTAATGAGTTTACCTCGTCCCGACATTGATCTCTTTCAATTTTCTCCAGTAGCTGTGGATGAGATCAAGAAGAAAATCCTTTCCATTAAATCTAATGCTGCAGGTTGCGACAATATCAGCCGACGGATGATTATCTATGTACTTGACCATATCCTCCCAGCTATCTCGCACATCATTAACTTCTCCTTGGATTCTGGTGATTTTCCTTTACTGTGGCGTAAGGCTTACGTTATTCCCTTACAAATGATCCCAAATCCCACTTTACCCAATTATTTCTGAACTATATCCATCCTTCTCTTCTTATCAAAGGTCCTTGAGGCCTGTGTCCACAAGCAACTTTCGCAGTTTATCTCCTGTAATAACTTATTAAGTCCCTTGCAGTCTGGCTTTAGGCCCGGTCATAGTACCGTTTCCGCACTCCTGAAAGTAACGGTACAGTTCGGGAAGTTCTGAATGACTGGATTAGTCTTTCATAGACGTTCTACCCCGAAACTGAAATCACACCACGTTGGGTTCGGGAGCAACGAGGTGGATGCGACCCCGCGAAGGAGTGTCACACAAGGACGATCGCCGCCCTTTCTCAAAAGAAAGGTTAGATGACTAAGATTACGGGTCCTCTTGGAGTGGTCCCGGTCCTGACGTCACATATGGGGACTGTATTCATAGGTGGTGGAAGATACTTTAGGAAATAAAGCAGCAATTTATCTTTGAAATTTCCCCATAACAGTATAATGTTGACTTTCACTAATTTCCTATCACTTCCCTATGCGTTCTACCTTGCTTTAAATATAAACTGGTAGCTGGTTCCGAACTGTCTCGAACTGTCCTCCTATCTTTTTTAATAGTACTGAGATTCAATTGTGTCCTACTTTGAAGGATCTAGGTTTATTAATTGATTCCACTTTGAGTTGGAAAGCCCAAGCCATGACCGTTAGCCAGAAAGTCACCGGTACCCTGCGTTCTTTCTATCGCCTAAAAAATTTTCTACCATCTGAAATGAAGACAATACTTGTGAAAAGTTTAATTTTTCCCCTAATCGACTATGGCAATGTGTGTTATTTCGACCTGAATGCAGATCTTCTCAACAAATATGATCGTCTTCTGAATAACTGCATTCGATTCATTTTTAATCTTCGAAAGTATGACCATGTATCGACGTATCGATCTCAATTAAAATGGTTACCTACTCGTCAACGCCGTTGTTTGCGTGCATTCACCACCCTTTATTCTATCCTGATGTCTCCAACTTCCCCTTCCTACTTATCTCCTTGTTTTCAGTTGCTTAGCGCTAGTCATGAGAGAAACCTCCGCTCTACGAACAACCTTCTTCTCCTATGTCCCTCCCATAGCTCTGGACTTGTTCATTCTTCTTTCCACATTCAATCTATTTTTTTTAAATACTAGTAATGCTATTAAACATTACTAATATTCCCTTTAACTACTTCTGGTAAGCTTAAAATGCTTGTGTTAGAAGTAGTCGAATGGCGGATTTGAACTTTGGCTCGCACCCTGCTATTAGGCTACTGACGCTTCAATTCTCCTTTGGAACACACTCCCTCTCGAAATCAGGACGGCTAGCAATCGTCTATAGCAATAGGCGTTTATATCTATCTGACATTATAATATGTACTTTTGTATTATATATTTTTATTATCTTAGTTATTTTATATTTCATTTTATTATTTTTTTATAATTTATTTTATATATATTTTAGTGATGTACCATTTATATCTTATTTATTTTATTTACATGTATTACCATTTTTTATTTTAGTTTAGTATTCGCATATAAACTATTTATTACACCTACTTTATTCTATCTCTGCATCATCCCAAGGTAGACTGGTAGAGAATGCCTTAGGCATTAAGTCCGCCTATATACCACATGTGTATATGAATTTTTAAATAAATAAATTAATATTACTGTGGAAAAACTTCCGCTGGGTTTTTTGCTGGTTCTTCCCAGGAAATAGGTTTATTTTTCGAATCTGTGGTCAAAATAAAAATTAATTTCAATAAATCTATATTGAATAAAAAATGGTCTACTTTATTCAATTCTATTCTGTTAATACTGATTTTTTTTGATTTAATTTTGGCACATAGCATTACTAAAATTAAAATAATTAAAATGAAGAAATCTTCGCTTTGAGGAAGGAGGGCATATTTAGTCCCCGGTGGCAGAGTTGAGCTACGTTACTGTTCAGTTGAAACTCGAAATAAAATACTACTACTTGAGAAAGGTTGATTGTTACGATCTTATTTTAAGTTAACAAACGGTATACAAGCCTCTCACTGAAGACCTAATTCCATTAGGCGAGCTGAAAGGGTAACGAAGTAATGAAGAGTTTGACACGCTACTTCATTGAGCCAATGGACTTACATGCTCCCCTAATGTTTTTAATTGTACAAATATTTTTATCTTCTAAATGTAGCCATTCACAGGATGTTTTTCTAACCGCTGAGCACGTTGCAATACAGTTTTGACGTGAATACGTCTTTAAATTTGCATCAATTCAATTCAGAAAACTTATGATAACGAAAACGGGGATGCAGTTTGGTTTTGCAGCTACATCTAAATCAATTTTTTATCATCAAACCAAATTTAATTACACCACTCGATAGCTAAATGATCAAAGAATTTGTTACGTTGAGGGAGGACTGTGAGGCATCGCGCGCGGCGGAGGGATAGCGCCGCCATTTTGAGGCGTATTCACGTTAAATACACGGCCGTGTCAATGACACAGCCAAACTGCATTTTTTTAATTCATTACCTTTATAATATGAGGAAAGCTCAGGGGGCTATACACTGACTATAATTTTTACAGTAGGTGCACGACCAACCCAGGTCCAATTCTTGCCGCTACTAATAAAATTTTAGTTGCCAGTCATACATTTAACGAGAATAATTGTCTCTAATTGCGTAACTTAAGCTTACATTATTTGTTGTTATAATATTTTTTAAAATAACTTACGTTTCTAGATAACCTAAATATTAAAGAAAAACATCTTAGCTAAATATGAAACCCAAAGAATTCAGAGCTTTTATTTTGTTAAACCGGAAAGTAAGCAGTGCAGTGTAGCAGTGTATTTCAATGAAACTTGAAATCAAAACCCAGTGTAGTTTAGTATAGAGAGGATTTAACTCCTCTTAGTTTTATCTTAGAGCTGTTCAAATACATTCATTTTCATTTAGATGGAAGAAAATGAATTTATTTGTAACGACATCATTTACTTTAATAACTTAAATTGAAAATTTAATAATCCCGGAAATAAAATGAGCTGATGATTTTCACTCTTCAAACACTATTCAAACGAAAAAAACTTAATCAAAATCGGTTCATCCGTTTAGGAGCTATGATGCCACAGACAGACACACATCTGTGATACACAGACACACAAATACACATATACACAGACACACAGATACACACTACAAACTTAAAAGACCGCTCTGTTTTCATCTGGGGTTAAAAACATAATACAATCAAAAAAATAAACTAAAGTTCAAGCGCTCGCGGCCACCCCGGCTAGTACCTATAGATAAGAGTGTACAGTAGCGGTGGGTTGTAGCGGCTTTTTTGAGTAACGAAACGAAACTATCTATCGAATATCAATAGCGGCTTTTGAAACACTCTATTTTAATAGCGGCTTCAATAGAGTGTTTCACGACGTATTTAATTGAAAAACGTGGCGAATGAAACGATGGTCGTTTCGTGATACGAAAGCTTGATTAGCTTGTTTGGTGTTTCCGTTTCGTTAAGATAACTGTTATCGAGATTTTAGTGTACTACTATAATACTAATAAATATCCCTTCATGTTACTAACAAATTCATATGTCAATGTCTAATCAATGCAACAAGTGTTGGATTATATTATACAGGTTAGCCAAATATTCCACATTATGTATTTAATTCGCCATTGACATTCGAAAATGAAAACTGACGAGTTTAATTAAAAGTATATGTGAGTGTATAATACAAGTTTACTTTTGCTCCTAGAATTTTGGAAAATCAATAATTTATGTTGAATTACCTAAAACAAATGACAAAAACAATTCTTATTAGTATGTTAAAAGGTTAAAAGTGTCAAAGTATTGAAGTGTTATGTTATTTTTAAAATCTAATTTAATTAATAGATAAAATAAAATCACACAAAATATACACAAATCTATGTTAAAAGTGTCTGTCAGAGTAACTATATCCACAACCGTTACATCCTATCAAAAGCCCATTGCTGAACATAGACCTTCCCTCAGATTTCCTCAAAGGAGGATACTTGCTATAGTTGCCATGCTTAGTAGACGAGTCGGCAACCACAGTTTTTTTATTGGTAGTTATTAATAGGAAGATGCTGCTTAAATTCAGAAGGAATGCACACAAATTCCTTCAGAATTTAATATTTATAGATATAGATAACATAAAAATAAATGGATGTTATTAGGGAAAACATATTAGTGTTAATATTTGATTAAATACATCTACTATTTATGTTTATTATATTTAAACTCCATCAGGGAAGCAAGAATTTTATTTACATTATTTTTATTTTATTTTGTTGATGGTAGGTAATGTACATTCTTTCTTAATTTAATATTTCTTTACTTCTTTATTTTTTATTTGCATTCCCAATTTTTTACCTTAAATGAAATTAGTGTAAATAAAACGTCTAAGAACTTGTACTTAGTCAAATAATGTTATAATTCTAAAATAACTACTTCACTTGTTTACCTTTCTAATTTGATGTATTTATTTCTTTTACCTTAGTGGAATCTGGTTTACTACAAAATTATTATGAAGGAAAACGAGTACATGCTATTTATATATAATTTAAGAGGCATTAAGACTGTTTATTAGTAATAAAGATTGAAATAAATAAAATATAAATAAATATTATTATTTAGGTGGTAGACACTGTAAAACTATAGTCTGTTCGGTTAGTTGATGAAAAAAAACACTTTTCAGGTGGATCATTTAGAATGAGTCTGCAATCTTGTCGGCCGAGAGCTTCTACAACTGTATGGAGACACAAATGATAACAGGGATATGGAATTACAATCCATGAATATTGAAGACATCGGTAACACCCACAACCACCCCTTATGCCTGTAACTGTAACTCCTGCCATTTCCAGAGCGGCATCAACAATTACTATTATAATATGCAGACCTTTTCTATCAAAAGGTTTAAATTATTTCTTAAGCAAAAATTGTCTAGTAAGGGTTATTTACTACTAGAGAGTACATGACTGATAATAACCCCTGGGAATGAGGTGATCACTACCATGCTGTTTCTAAATGTTTTCAAAACAATTGTATAAAATATTATATTGTAAAATGTGTTTTTTTTTTTAAAAAAGTCTCGCTGGGTTTCATGTTGGTTCTTCCCAGGACAGAGGTTTTTTTGCAAGCCAGTGGTAAAAGTAAAAAAATGACTTTTAAAAAGTATTATGTATTGTAATCTATATTGAATAAAAATGATTCTATTCTATTCTGTGGCTAGTTATAAGCGTGCTGCTTCTACTTACCGTCACTGAATTTTTAAGTTATGTAATCATTTATCTAGATTCTTAATACCTAAACTACTAAAAGAGAGATTGCTGATTGATAACTCATTTTATGTGCCACTGTGCGCTAGTATTTGTGAATACCACTTAAATTAACCTCACAATGATTGGAATAATTTATACACAAGTAGTAATGATGCATATTTATATAGTAATATAAATATGCATCATTACTATATGGTAGTTTTTGCCACAGTTGCTACGCTTGTGGCAACCAAAGGTTTTTGTGGTATTCTATAGGGAGATGTTGCTGCATCTGCTGGTATCGTTATTTTACTCTGTTACGACTTTTACGACACTATACGGGACGAAACGCGATGGCATTTGACGGAAGGGCTATACAATATTTTACATTATATATTTAAATTAGGGAAAACCTATGTTCAGCAGTGAATTGTTGTAATGATGACGAATAATAATCAATAAAACTTGTAATTATTGTTGCTTACTTGACCTGTTTCTACTATGTGCCTTATTATAAATAAAGCGCCTAATTTATAAATAAACGCCGAGGAAGTTGAATAGATGCTCTGGTACCTTTTCGTATCTCTTTCAATTAACAATCTCCTTTTGTTTTTTTTTATAGAATAAGTGTGACAAACGAGCGCACGGTCCACTTGATGGTAAATAGATGCTGTGGCTCATAGACATCTACATTTATCGTCGTTTAAGAATCAAAATGCAGATGCATTGTCACCCCTGAGGACTAAGATGGAGTGCTTCGTTTCCAGTAAAAAAGGACTCCGCTTCTCTACACTCACCATACGAAACACAGGAGCATTAAGCTACTATTTTACGCTGGTAGCGTTTTCCGTGAGAGCGTGTCCTACCCCGGTTGAGCCGTATCCGTACACAACTAGTTTAAAACTTCTTCATCATTACAGCCCTACATGTGTACACGTTACAGCCCTCCACTGCTGAACATAGGCCTCCCCCAAGGAATTATACAAAGCACGGTCCTGAGCCACCTGCATCCATCGACTTTTTGAATGTCTTACCAGGTCGTCACTCCATCTAGAGGGTAGCCGTTCCACACTGAGCTTACCGGTACGAGACTGCTACTCGAGAATTTTACATTTTAGCTTCAATTGTGGTTGGATGTAAACATGCTAATCAATCAACACATATTAAAAGAATGTTCTGGCACTGCACCTCGCGGCCTGTGATACTTATAATAGACTGCTTTAAGATATGATGATTTTACAATAATAAACAATAAAAATGCAGTGACAATACAGTGTTTCTTTTTATCCTAATACAAATAGTTCAAAACACCTTACATGCTATTTATTTTTCGTGGTTGATATCGTAAAAATCAGATAGGTTACTATCCAGTAATTTGGTTTTAATGGTGCTTGGAATGTAAACATGTTATTCAATCAATACATATTAATAACAATGTCCTGACACTGCACCTGGTGGCATGTGTCACTTTTAATACTGCTTTAAGAATGTGATGATTTTACAATAACAAATACAGTGACAATACAGAGTTTTTTTTTATCCTAACACGACCAGTTCAAAACATCTTACGTGCCATTTATTTTTTCAATCGCTGTAGAGGTAAAACTCGCAAAACACCCCTTAAAAGTTCACTGTTGGACGCACAAATGCACCTAAAACCGTGTTACTGGTTGCAAATGATATTAGATAAATAAGTACATGTGAGCTTGTTTTTAGAATTAGTTGAGCATAGTTTTGGCTTACTTTTTGCTTCACTTGAATATTTGTAATGTATTCTGTACTTAGTATTCAATACACCACAAATAATAAATACAGTTAAGAATCAATACATCACTGCGTATGTTTATTCGTACTGTTTACCCGGTACTACTAAAAAATTCCATCCACCAAGTAGTACTTAAGAATTCGAAGAACCTACAACTTTTACACTTATTATTCACAGTACTATTATAACAGGATATCAATAAAAAACTATTAGATAGTCGCCCGTATGGGATTTTAGGTTATAATGATATTGCCGTTTGATTGTTATTTTCTCAGTATTCCCTTTATATATGGTACAACTAATATTACTATACTAATCTAGAGATTATAAGGAATAAATTTACATACATTTCATTACGAGTCATCACAGTTTTTGGTGGACCCATTCTCCATACAAAAATAAACTGTCTCCTTTAAAATTTATAAGCGGGTGACACGTTTAAATTAAATTAAAATCGGATAAACCATTTTTTTTGGTTTGATCTGCTCTCCGGAAAACTTTTAAAACGTTTCTTTAGTTAAGGTGCTACGCTACATATGTATTAGGATTTACTCATGTTCACTATGTTAATTCCGCTATTTTGGATAATAGTTTGAAAATTTGGCGGAATGTGCCCGATGTGTGCTGATAGCAATGTTGTACTGCATGGGAAAATCTTAGAGTATGATTTTCAAGAAGAGGTTATATTTTTTCAACAGAAGTTTACCTCGTCTTCTTCGTTTTGCGGAAAATACAAATATTGTACTATAATATGCCCTACTACATACTGCGTTTTATTATTTACTAGCTTTTACCTTTTTTGGTCTTCAATTTAGAAACATCATTAAATGCTATTCCATGCCAAATTTAACAAAATGTGATCACTTTTAGAGTCACTTCGGCGTCTGTGTCTCTATGTCAGTTTGTCAAAGAATTTTTTTGAATTCCTAAAGACTATTTGAACTAGATGATTGACATTTGGCATATATATAATGTGCTACACGAACACGTGAATACATAAGTTTTTCAGAATTGCATTAATATCATATGTCTAGAAACATCTACAATTTTTTTTATATTGGACTTGTCTTACGATGTATCCATAAGAAAGATTAATTGTCTTGGAATCAAAATTTATTCTTATTATTTACTATTTACATTCATTCATAAATAAAGTTAATTTAGTTTTAACAAAATAATGATGATTTCATGGTCTTATATGCGATATTTGATTCATATCATTGGTCCCATTTAATATTGATTGGCACCATAAAATAGAATCTGATATTTTTTCCTACGTTCTGTTATACGGAGATGGGCTGATTTCTTTTTAAAAAACAATTATTTAAAACACTGTTATTTAATTAAAGGATGAATGGATTATATATTACAAATTGATTAAAATTTAACTTAGGTCCGTAGACAACCGAGCAGGAAAATCTGAAGGAAGGCATCAACTTGGCCAACTGCTCCACTGCTATACTCACTGAACCAGGCTTAGTTAGCGTAATTGGCAAGCAGTGCAGCACTAAAACTAACAAATACAGGGTATAACATCTCCCTTAAGAAGAGATTTTAGATGATATCGTAAAATCTCTAGATACTAATTAATTAATAATAATTTTAAACTTGGGTTCTAAGCGGTAATATTATCAGATTCAGAATCACATTTTGTTCAATCACAGGTTGTATAATTTTTAAATGAGGTTGAGGTGAAGTTTTATGAATTTCACTTTAGAGTGCAACTAGTATTATTTGTTGTAAGGCGGATGTTACGGATCGACGGAAAAGCTTAAAACCCAAATGTACAAAATACAAGAATTAGGGTAGAAATAATAATAATGATAGAATAATGTGTCCCATATTTGATAATGTGAGGTTTATTTCCTATTGTATTTAGGTTACTTAATAAAGAATCAATAATTATTTTATTTTAGAATTAAATTCATCTAAATCTACATTTTGTAACTTAATAGAGACACATTTTCACGACATGGTTGAACTTATTAATATTACAGCAAGTGTCATTGATGAGGTTATAATCAGGCATATAATTTATGGGTGATGTAATATTTAGAACATTATACATAGGTAACAATGTAGTGCTTTTACAAAATCCAATACAATCATCTGAATTGTAATTATGCCTGTGCCAGAATATTTGCTTCAAATAATTGAGACTTAATACAATCTATAGAAATGATTTGGGTCGGATTGAATATAAATCCATCTATTATTTATTAACGGTTTCCACGAGTTTTTTAACTACTCAGGTTTGCCCACAAAGTTATTCTTTACCACTTCACCGGATACGTGGGAAGTCAGCACTTAAAATTTCCCATAACAGAATTGTCCTCAAAGGACTCGGAGACGTTTTGTGTACACAGTAGTGGATATTGTGCAGTAAGTAGCACTGTATAACAGTGTTGTTAGCCATTTTGCCAAACGTGGTAATTGTGGTAAATCATCCGGATAATGGCCACCGGTCTAGATATTTTTAAGTGTGACAATTTTTGATGCTGCACGATTAAGTATTCAGTAGCATCCAAAATTTAATTTTATCAGTTAATTATCATTAGTTTATTTAGCAGAAAGTAGAGGGCGCTATATTACATTAAAACTATGATAGTCAAAACTATACTATCTAGTAATATCAGCATAGAGGGTTGGGGTACGACTGGCTCAAGACCCACCCCAAAGCCGCGAACATATATTTATTATAAATATATGTTCGCGGCTTTGGGGTGGTAAAGGTATAAAGTGACGTTCATTCTGTTAAAAATATGTTTCTGTTACAAAACACGCTATCAACGCCGCTAGCGGTGAGAAACTATTTGACGATGTGACTATATTATCATGAAATAGCAATGTTGTGTTTAGTTATTAATATCGTTAAACGATCTCTATTCATTTATTTGGCTAAGCTATATCATTACATGGTCAACAAACAGTGATAAATATTATGAAATGACACCATTTCACGAAACAATGATTTAATGAGAATTTTGCAATAATTGCAGACAGGCCAGTTATAATCAGTTTACATACAGATATAGTATCAAACGTATGAAAATTGATATGTTTTTTTTAGTTCAAACAATTTAAATTTTCATACGTTTGATAGATGTCACTATTATCTATTATTTTTAAATTTTAATTATTACACTTTTAAAATGAAATAACGAAAAACCTAAAAAATTAAATGTTAGGATTTTTAAATAATTTTATAAACCTAATTATTTAAGCATAAATATAAGTTATTTTTATTATTTAATTTTTGTTACTAAAGGCAAAATATAGGCATTTTTCATTTGATGATAGATGGCACTGTTTTGATAACTAAAATGTATATCATCAGCGGAGTTTCAAATTGTTATGCAAAGTTTAAAACTAATTTTAAACTTTATTTACAAATATTTATTTGAGAAAACACGCGTCATCCCGCCTATTAACTAACATAATCATATATAATAGAAAATAAACATCTAAAGGAAGAAAAATACTTAACCTTCTTTTTTAAGTTCCGTAGTCGGATAAAAAATAGCCTATAAGTTGCCCCTGGTTACTAACTACCGACATATAAAATTAAATGGAAATCGGTCCAGGAGTTTTTGCGTAAAATGGTAATACACAGACAGACAGACAGACAGAAAAAAATAAGCACTCCTAGGCACAAGCCACCTCTAACTTCTGAGAGGGTTTTAGAGCAAGGAAGTGGCCATCAAGCAGGCCCAATGCGTGTTAGGGTCAGATCACACCGAAACGTGACGCGACGCGACGCGGCGCGCACTTATTATGTGATACAAAATATAACTTTACTTACTACACAAAAAGATAGACATTTTATTGAGATAATTCGAAAACGCCCCGCGGCGTAGCGCTACGCGCGGTGTGCAAGAGCGGGGCTGCACCTTATCGAAGCCGCGTGACCTAGCAACTACACGATGCCCTCGCGACGTCGCGATGCGTTTCGTAACGTCGCGCTGCATGGTAAAAAACCACTGGTCTCTTCAAACATCGTCGCGTTGCATCGTCTCTCTGTATGAAGTGACCCTTTAGAGACATCACATGTCTTCATAACTTTTTTTTTAATTTTCGACTCACGCAGGTATCTCCACGATTACAATTTCAATTCTATACATGGTCTTACGTGTGCTAAATTATATTTAATATCATTTATGCGTGCTCGGCAGACGGCAGGGTTGGAAAAGGATACCCTAGACGAAGGTTCATCTACCAAATTGGAGATACATTGAAAATGAGCCAGATTACGAGTACCCTTAACCGACGAGCATGTATACGTAGATATATGTATGTAAAGGAGGCGAGAGAGGTGTGTCAGGATCGTGCCAAATGTAAGTCTTTGCCTACTCCTCTAGATGACAGGCGTGTGTGTTTATGTGTGTATGTACGTATGTTATGCGTGCTATAGTTAATAACATCTAAACACAATCTTCTTCTTTACTTATAACTTATTTTATATACCCGACGTTTCGAGTACTTTACAGCCATGGTCACGGGGGGGACTAAGGTGTTCGACGTCCTAATGTCGCCTCACCAGTCCCCTTAAAGTACCCAAACGTTAGAAATATAAAATAAGTTAACATACACATACGCGATAAAATCCGTAAAAACTAGTTTTACGAGTATTTAAATGTGTAGTGTTCGCGTAAACATAACAAATGATTACAATCTTCTTCATTACCTTTCACTTATGCAATGGATTTATTAGGGTTATACACATTGTATTTTATTTTGTGAATCATAAAATAATGGAACAATATTTTCACCGCAGCAGTCGGCCGCCCCGGGTGGTCGCAATCTCCAATTAACGCCTTGGGTTAATTTGCAAACACAATTACTGTAGCACTCCTCTACTTTAATTCTGAGCGCTGCTTTTAGTGATGAACCTAAATTAGATGGAATTTTTAATTTTGCGGTAACAGAATTAGTCCCTTTTGTTTTCTATGTTTATACTTGCGATTGTTGTCTCTTGGTAGTATACCATTGTTTATTCTCATGGAAAAACTTAAACATTTGTCTGATTGAATTAAAAAAAAAATCAATTTCCGATTTTTTTGAGCGCTTACATCGCTCAAAGTCACTGGGTTACCAAAGCGTTCAACTTCCTCTTGTCATATTTAATCCTGGCTACTTTCAGCTATTAGTTATGAATTTTTTAGTCTAGCTAACTGAATCCCTTTGTTAGGTATAGTGAATTGACAAATCGATGAGCGTTCTTGAATTCCACAACAAGTAAGGCTAATCATTATCGTCATAAGTTTGAAGATTATGAAATATTACGAGAATTTAAAACTATAAATTATTTTTTTCAATTTTATAAGCCAGTGTATAATAACTATACTCCTTGAGGATAAATGATAATGTTTCCGGGAAAACGCAGTGACAAAGCTCAATAGCCTATTCACTCTTGACTTGAAGATTCCATTCGGACGTAAAATACCTTAGCTAATTACGATAATATTATAAATACGATAACTAATTATTATAATCCTTTTGCAATACACATTAAGAACTTGCGGACTAATTGGTTCGAATTTGCGGTATATTGACAAAAAAGGAGTGGCATCTGTCTGAGCACCGTGTCACACCTTTTACGACGCTACCCGTCACTGGTATTCTTACTATACTTCTACGTTAACGTTTAACGTTTGTACAACTCGTACAGCAATAAATAGAAAAACATTTTGGGTCTTTAAAAATCTCTTAACAAAATTCGTTCTTTTCTAAAACCAAATATCTGGCTCCGTCTTTTCACATTTGCATTACTGCACTTGCACTTGGTATATGTTCCTTGCCTCTCACAGAAAACTATAGGAAGAATACAAAGGGTTCAAAATACGTGAATGCGTTATTATTTTGACATACTTAAGACTAACCACATAACTCCATATCCCCTCAAAAATAATATTTTAAATATGGGTTACACCAGAAAACTAAAATATGCTTGTTTCGTACACTCATTAAATAATTCGCAATCTCCTCATTATTTATATGAAAAATTATCTCCAAAGTGTCAACTAACACGTTTGAGACGAAGGGGTTACAAAAGAGGCAGGATACTCTGCGTCGTAAAATTGACACAATATTTGTAATCTTGGTTGAGTTTACAAATATATCAGATATTAATCTAAGTCCAAATTCCTCGTTTTTGCTGAATGTTTGAGGCACTCTACTAAGGCAACTTTATAATGCAATGATCACAAAAATATTGCACAATGAAATAATAATTGGCGGTGTGATTCGGGCGGAGATCACGACATGACGACCCGAAAGTGGATGCAATGCCTTTCGCCATACGTTCACAAAGTAATTCCACAGACAATACTATATTATTAAATTTTATTTATAACAGGCGCAAACAAATAACTTTTAGGAGGATTAAAAAATAGGCCTTTAATATTATAAATTAATTTTAACGTCAAGAGATACAGCGCTGTATATTTTATTTTGAAAAACAATAAACGATATCCGCAATTAGAGACTAGGAATCGTTACGGGTTGACAATTTTATTTCTGATCAAAATTATTTCCGCCGAGAATTCAGTTCCGCGTCGTAATTGTTAGTCTTCCCTTAGGGAACGAATCTTGCGGATCTTGTATCAGGAAATGTATTGACGTCATTATTTACAGAATCTAAGAAATGTAGAACTCAAAAACTAGTAAAAGTTTTTATTGAATTATAAAAGGTAGAAATGAGAATATTATTGTAGTTTTTAAAAATAAGTATTTGACTCATTCATTACAGACTTATTAAACTTCTACTATTGAACATAGGCTTTCAATAGATTCATTTTCTTTGTTGCCTCTAAAGATACGACGGAAGTAGATTCTATACGGGGTCATTTTGCAATGCACGGCAAAATTTGCAGAGAAGGTTCAAAATAAGCAATATAGGCGAATGGTGAACAAAAATTAATTCGAAAAATCTCCAAAATTCTGTCCTTTTTACCTTTTAAATTCAGAATGCGTGGTAATGCATTACTTTGACCGATTGTCATTCGTAAATATCTCATTTACTATTTTACTACGCACGCGCATATTCGTAAGGGTCACTCGGTTACAAAATTAAGTACCTTGTCGCGCGTTTTCCCCCGCCCTTCTCTTCCCTTAACCGGCCTTCCCTATTCGTAATTCGCTGTAAACAACAGTACTTTGCGGAAAAGGGTTGTCTGGAAGAAATCGCTTCCAGAGCGATAAGACCGCTACTCTGTGATTGAAGAAATTTATACTTAAAATTTACATTAATTAAACAGTTAGTGTGATTAAATAAAAAAGAGAAAGAAAAGATTTTAGTCGTTATTAGGAAGATGCTGCTGCCCATCTCATGGTTTATTTCCCCCTGTCACCTCTCACGACACCCACGGTAAGACACCATGATAAGGGGTAGTGGATATTCTTACACCGCCACTACATGGTCAGAAGTAGGATCATGCTCCCACAAAATATCAACGTGAAACAGATAACGCTGTGTTTCGAATGGTGAATGTAGAGAACTGGAGACGCTCATTAATGGGAACAAGGCATTCGATTTTGGCCCTCAGGGGCAGCAATGCATCTATATTTTGATTCTAAATCGAGGATATATTATGAAGATATCTATAGGCCACAATGTACACTGTGCTATCAAAGCTCTTCATATTAGGTTGACTATATTGTATTCCTATCAGATATAAAAAAGGTACATAAATGTCTTTACAAAACAATTAACACACAATCAATAATATAAGCTCTTGTAAAAACATCGTACGATCCAATTTTAATTATTTATCGAATTAAGAGCCAAGAATAAAATTAATTAATGGAAAATATTTCCTAATGTTCGTTATTTTACTGTTAGCTACGTCATAAAATGTTATTAAACTTGGCAAGGAGAGCGAAAAAGTTTGCGAAACAAGTTTTTTCGCTACATGCGGAGCTATAAAAATTAATTTGAAATAAAATTGAAGGAGGTACACTTAAAAGCATAGACTTAGAATATATACGCCAGTATATTCTAAGTCTATGCTTTTAAATTATGCTAATTATGCTTTTAAAAGTTTAGTTTGTCACCCTATACTAAAAAAAAAAAAATTTAACGTGGTAGAGCCAAGCTGCGGCTATATTATGGTTGTAGTACAAATAGGTCAATTCGACTGTTTTTAAGGGCTTATTTATCACATGTTAGGCGTAAAAAATTATAATATATCCTGGGAAGACCTGCATGTCTGAAAATTAATATATATATATATCTCGGTTTTCGAGAGTACGTGAAGTCTGCCAACATACAATAGAGCAGTTTGAATAACATAAAGATGCCAACAAGCAAGAAACTAGGGTAGGTCTATACCCAGCAGTAGGCTGTTACTTTACTACTGTAACTTTATAGGTCATCATCGTCAGTCCCTTACAAGTCCACTCCTGTACATAGGCCATCCTCAATGAATACAAAATTTGACCTGCTCAAAATTCAAAAACTTTATTAAACTAAGTTTGTATAAAAAGGGTTATTATAATATTAAGGAATTGGTGGGTGATAACCCCTGGGAATGAGGTGATCGCTTCAAGCTATTTCTAATTAGTTTTGTGTTGTTAATTGTGTAAATACATGATGATTGTAAGCTGTTATTTAAAAAAAGTCCCGCTGGGTTTCTTGCTGGTTCTTCCCAGGACGGAGGTTTTTTTTCGAACCAGTGGTAATTAAACAAAAGAGTGACTTTCAATAAGCATTATTTATAATCTATATTGAATAAAAAAGTTTCTGTTTCTGTTTCTCCCACATAGCACGGTCCTGAGCCACATGCATCCGTCGACTTCCTGCTTCTCTTACGAGGTCATTATACATTTCGCGTACCAGTACGAGGCTGCCACTCGAGAAACTTACTTCCCCGTCTGTTATCGGTTCTTCGAGCTATATGGCCGGCCAATTGCCACTTAATTTATACAACACAATCTTATTGCCGCGGAAATACTTCCATCACTTAAATTTGTAGATTTCATGTCAAAAAAATCGAAGCAAATTTTGTCCACGATTGACTGATGTGACCTTGTAATGGTGGTGTAAGAATATCCACTACCCTATATCGTCCCGTGGGTGTTGAAAGAGGCAACAGAGGGAAACAAATCAGGAGATTGGCAGAAGCAGTCTTCCTGACTACAACTCAAAATATAAATACTGCGGTTGACAACCTGCCTGCCAAGCGTGGCAACTATGGCAAATTTGTACAATCTTTGGAGGAGGCGTATGTTCAGCATGGATTTTTTGGATGGGTGGATTGATAACTAATAAAAATTGATTTGGGTAGTATCGAGTGCAAAGTGGCGTCATTCAAGCCAGAAACCTCAGCGACGACATCCTGAATTTTACTATGTCATGATTGATTAATGAATCAGTGACAATTAGAGACAGGAGTTAAAAATTACTTTAACAGATAAATACCTTTTTTTCGAGGATTCTGAGTTGTATTTAATCTAGCAGCCTCTCCTAGAAAACACGTATATTGTCTGGTTTATATAATTTATCCTTTTCAAGATTTAGTTAATAATTTGACTGTCTTTATCGTGTCTGAAACATATTGACCAAAAAGAAATCTGTATTATTCATGTGCCGTAGGGAGGCTACGACTCTTGAAGATTATAATATATATCTGTCTTGAAGATTACGAAGACAGAATTCCTACGCCTTTCCCTGTAACATGTGTATCAAGATTTAATGACTAATTAATATTTAATTTGTAAAAACTTAATTACTGCCTATTACTTTACATATATCAGTTCTGTGTTCTGTTTTAGTAAAAAAACTATGATTTTCTCAAGTATCTTGGAGGCAGTTTACAAACATAAATTGCACAAGCACAAATATTTGTAGGTCATACCAATACTTGTTCCGTGCGGGATTCGATCCTGCAGCTCCCAGCGCTGCAACTCATTGCTAAGCCACTGCGCCACGGAGTCGCCTGTGTCATTTATCAAGTAGAACTTGGTAGAAAATTTTCTTAAAGTCTTCAAACAATAATAATAATGACCTCCAGACCTCATTTCGGTCACGGCGGTCTGTCTTAACTGATACGAGCCATCAGCGCAGGACAGGATTATAATGGCCGAGTGTATGCGTAAGCTTTGCTTGATATCAGACAGACGGACAGATGGATGGACGGATCGACGGACAAAGAAGTAATCTTATAATGGCTCCATTTTTTCCTGTAGAGGTAGAGAATCCTAAAAGTAATGAAAATGAAAAAATGAAAATGAAAATGTTTATTTGTGTTGTGTTGTTGTGTTGGGGCAAATAAAAAAGTAATAATTCTGTATCTTATGAATATGTATATTCTGTACGGTATTAATATTACTTAATGTGTTTAAAATTAAGAAGAAAAACTTTGGGAACGCTTAGTTGAGTCTTGAATATAAAATTCTATAGAAGTTAGCGAGTAGCAAAATTGCCCGTAGTATTTATTGCACTTTCAAACTAAAAACTCTGTTTTTAAACATTGAGTACACTTTGCGACGCGAGAAATACTTATATTTCTACTTAAAGCCGTGACAAGTACTTCCAACTTTAACAACATTTTCAATAGCTAACTTTTGCCTCTTTCATTCCTCTCGAGCTCACGTTCGATGTTCAGTTAAACTTACTGACGTATGTTTATGTTTACTTTCAAAGAAAATATTACTTAAATTTTTAGATATAACATAATCACTGGTATTTGTATGAAAGTAAATATGACAAACCGTGATGAAGACAGATTAAAGATAAATACCGTGTACTGGCGGTGTAAGAATACCACTACCCTATATCATCCCGTGGGTATCGTAAGAGGCGACAGAGGGAAATTCAAACAGATGATGGAGAGCAGCATTTTTCTAGCGACAACTTCATCTTACTGTCCTTATCTCAAGTTATTTTGGTTCGACATTGCATGTCTTCCTCTTCCATTCTCTTAAATTTCTAACAAGTTCTAAAAATATTTGCTCCAGTGTCATTATCCGAAGAGAAAACAGAGGAATATATGTGTGTATGAACAAAACCCGCTTGTTATATAATTAAGAATTGCAATAATCTTAAGAACCCCTTGAAATTATGCAAAAACTATTTATATGTTCTATTCTGTCTATTTTAAACGTTATAAACTTCAGGGATATTTATGAATGATAATAGTTTCCGAACACGATTAAACTCACTCTTGGCACAGTTTACAAAATGAAGGTACTGTTAATTCTGAAACAGATAGATAGATAGATAGAAAATTCTTTATTGCACTCAAACAAACAAACATTTGGTACAAAGGCGAACTTAATGCCGAAAAGGCATTCTCTGCCAGCTAACCTTTGGTAGTGTGGTGAGAGCTAACAGAGCTGCAAAGAAAAACTAACTTATTTTCACATATTATTCAAAAATATAATATAATATAAATATGTTGCTTTATATATATACACACTTATACACACATATACACATATACATACATGTATACAAGTGTATATATACATATAAATAAAAGTACATATTATACCAATAAAATACATACAATCTAGTATAGGAAATTATAATATTATATAAACCAAAAACATTAATCAAGTAATTTTAAATAATGTGCCTCAACCTTACGTTTAAATGTATTTATTGAGGGAGCATCTTTTAAATCTCGTGGAAGGTTATTCCAAAGTGTAATTGATGATACCGTAAAGGAATCCGAGTAGTATGTAGATTTATGCATCGGGATAGTTAGAGTTTTGTAAACGGGATAAGCTTAAGTATGAAAAATGCTCTTTCAGATAAGATGGGGAACAGGATTGTGGAGAATACCATACAAAGTGGTCAGAAGGTGTGTGTTCCAAGAAAACGGATGTCGAGCCACTTAAGTCTTGAGCGAAATTGTGATATATGATCAAACTTGCAGGCCAAAATATAGCGTATGTACAGATTGAGCAGACGGTCGAGTTTGCTAAGCAGCTCCTCAGTTATATCAGGATAAGCAATATCAGCATAATCTAATATAGAAGCAAGAGAGTTGACCAGCAACCTGGCCGTCTGAGGGATAAATTTTTGCCAGAGCTTTGATGAATGCATTGTGCTAAAAATACGTTTCCGGACCTCATTAACTTGTGACACCCAACTTAGATCGTCAGCCAAAATTAAGCCGAGGTTTTTAACCTGCTTAGCATATTCTAAATCTACACCGTTAAGAATGGACCTTAGGTAGATGTTGATAGTCGACTCGACATGTAAT
Organism: Parnassius orleans; assembly: GCA_029286625.1. Classification (NCBI taxonomy): domain Eukaryota; kingdom Metazoa; phylum Arthropoda; class Insecta; order Lepidoptera; family Papilionidae; genus Parnassius; species Parnassius orleans. The sequence goes on from JAGSMP010001883.1 coordinate 63,190, forward strand.
TTTTCTTCTGCCTATGAATATAGCCTGTGTTTTGGCAGGATTTATATTAGTCCATGACAGCTTGCCCACTGATGAACTGCAGCAAGATCTAAATCCATTCTGTCCACAGATTCATTTAGGTCGTTTACACTAAAATGCTGATACAGCTGGACATCATCCGCGTACAGGTGATACTTGCTGAAATTTATTACGGAAACAAGTGCATTGATAAACACAGAAAAAAGTAACGGAGATAAAACACCGCATTGAGGAACACCAGCAACAACGTTACACCAATCGGAGAACTTATCATCAACACGTATGCATTGCTGGCGTCCCCGAAGATAGGAACTGAACCATTGTACAACTGATGGTGTTAAATTCAGGGATTTCATAATTGCTAACAAAATGTCATAGTCAACACAATTAAATGCGTTACTGAAGTCTAAAAAGACAAGAAGAGTAAGTTGACGATTATACATCTCAAAGCAGATATCATCAGTTGTTTTAATTAAGGGCCGTGGAAGTACTGTGCAGGGGTCGGAAACCAGACTGAAAAGGATTGAAGAGATCGTTTTTGTTTAGAAATTTTGTGAGTTGGCCATGAACAACCTTTTCAAGAATTTTAGAGAAGAAGGGGAGGATAGATATTGGCCTATAATGGTTGAAATTAGTAGGAGAGCTATTTTTGGGGACAGAAATTAGGAACGCTTCTTTCCACTTGGTAGAGAAGGTACTGGAGGCAAAGGAAAAATTTATTAGATGAGTGATATGGGACACTATTTGGTCTAAAATCAGCAAAACCATGTCACGTCCAATACCATCTGGGCCGAAAGCTTTGCTGGATATCATGGATACAATTTTTTTAACTTCATCATCAGTCACTGATTCGAAACAGAAAGGAGTCCAACATGGTAAAGGGAAAGAAGTAATATCTTTAATGGTATCGCTTTTGACTGTTGAATCCAATGAAACTGGCAAAGAGCAAAAGTGTTTATTCAGCGCTGATAAGTCAAGAGAATGACTAACATTCTGTTTGCTTTTACCAAAGCCCAGGCTGCGCAAGAACTTCCATATATTCTAGGTTGAGCAAGTCTCAATAGAATTGTGAATGTATCGGCGTTTGGCATTTCGTATCACCTGGTTGTAGCGATTCTGTGCTTTTTTAAATCTTTCCCAGTTCTCATCACTGGGCTAGCGTTTATGTTTTATTTTTAGGCGATCTCTACGTACCATAAGAGATCGAATATATGGCGTTAACCAAGGTGCTGGTGCCCGTTTCATTTTTACTGGTCTTAAAGGCGCTACTTTGTCATAATATGTCATTATAATGTTATTGAATAACTGCAGTTTAATGGCAATATGATTAGTGTTATAAAAGTCTGCCCAATTAGCACTGCATATCTCATAATTTAATAGCTAGCGATCCATATGGACAAGGTTACGCTGAAATACAATTTTGGGAGTTGATTTTGTGGATTTAAGAGAATATGATGCAACAATTAGATCGTGATGGGAAAATCCAGGAGCCACAAATTGACCATGTAGAGATATACGATCAAGATGGGAAGTAAGGATCAAATCCAGTAAAGAGTGAGTATTATTGACGTGATAGGTGGATTCAAGGTCAAGAATTTTAATATTGCTTGATGCACGTATGAGTTTAAGTTTGTTCGATCTAGTATCATTTCGAATAAGGCAGGTGTTAAAGTCACCCATAAAAATGGAGTGGGAGTAGTTTGGGAGATGCGTCTCAATCAGCTGTTCCAAATCATTGAAATAATTTACAGAAGGAGGTGCATAAAAAGTTCCTAGTAAGAAAGGTGTGTTGCGTACCACTATTTCAATGAGAATGTATTCCATTGATTTAGAATAAACCGCAGGCGATCTGGAAACGATCCTGTACGGTATATCTGACCGCAAGTATATGGCAACACCTCCGCCTCCCTTATTTAACCTGTCATTCCTAATTAGATGATAACCAGGAAGACTGAACAAAATAGATGGTAAGCTATTTTGTTCAGTCTTCCTTGTAAGGAAATGATTCTGATATGAGACAGGCATGAATAAGACTGTTTTCAAAAGTTGCAAGAAGATCCGAAAAGTGAGCCGGAACACTTTGTGCATTAATATGACATATATTCAGATTCCTTTGGTAAGGCTCAAGGGCACTATTTAATATTTCCCCAAGTTGAGGTTCTGAGGAACTCTGGCCCGGAGAAATCGTTGTTAACGAGGAACTTGTAGAGTTAAAGCAATCTAATTCTAAGGTAATATCCATCGTAAGTTTAAATTATTTGTATACTACTAAATAATAACAATCATAAAAAAATATTATATAAATGCTTAATTAAAATAAAAATAACAATTAAAAAAAATAAGTGAACAATTAATATTTGCCATACCGTGGCTTCAGCAAAAATAAAATTGTTATTAGCATGCCACATCTACTACCAGTTAGGACATTACAACTATGTCAGGAGGAAGTACAATGTATAATAATTTGAAAAATAAACGAGAATATAATACGAGCATATTCCGGTTAAAAAGAAACTTAATTTAACTATAAAGAAAAAACTGTAAATGTGCAAATGTGTAAATTCATAAGCTGGTAACACTGCGTATGAACGACTAAATTACATTTTGATCATTTGACATTGTATTTGTCAATTGATATTGACATTACAAACTTTAAAAAATAAGATTTTGAAGCTTAGAAAAAGTTTGAATTCCATGTTCTATGAGTTCTGTTTCGAGTTAAATTATATAAAGCAGGTAGTTTGGGATAATAAGTTTTACAACTATCAATAATGAAAGTTATTAGTATTTTTAAGTAATGATAGGTAATTTATGCCCTACAAACAAAAGTTAAAGTCTATGACGGTAAGTTAAATATCATTAAGTAAAATATGCAATTTACTACGGTAAAAAGATTCTCAATAATAGAGAAAAAGAAAAAGTAAATATATAAAGAGACTAATTTTACAACTTTTTTCCAGGTTTAGACCGTTGTTATTTAAGACTTAAACAACTGGAATATTGTTTATCTTATATTAGTTAAACTTATAAAATAAAAACAACCATCTGAAAGTTTTCAACTAAATATTAATAAAAGGTTTAGTTTAAAATAAAAATATTATGTATTAAAGAATTGTATTTTAATTCTAAATATTGGCTCGATAATCACCGGAGCGAAATAATGAATTTGCAATACGGTGTTCCATATCAAACCAAACAAAACGTCCCTCTTGGCAATTTTCCAAGCAATTAAGCCATCGGCTAACTGACGCTTTGCGGGCAGATTTGTCTTATCTGAAAGAGTATCCTAAGCGACTGCGCCATGAAGTAAATGGCTTTTACTGTGTTTCAGTGCCACTGTTTTCTTTTTCAAATTGTAGCGCTTGTATTAGCGATTTTCGTCATCATAACTATTATTACCCTTCACATGTTCGTGCTGTGACATAGGGCTCCTCCATATATATGCCACAAAAGGAAAACCTATCTTTTGTGACATTTATTGTCAGCGGTGTCAAAAAATATTAAATATATAAATATATTAGTTTCTTTTAATTATTTTTTCGGTCGGTGTCGGTGGTTTTTCGTTGCTGCAATCCAATAAATTATTTATTTTATATTAATTTACCGTATATATATTTATATTTATATAATTTCATAATTTTTTTAACGAAATATCGTTTCAATTAACTGTACTAACATGATGGAGCGTGAATAAAGTTAATAAAACGTTGTGAAAAGATGATTTTTTTTCCTCGGGATGGAATGTTTTTGTGACCCATCATCATAGGTATCCTTAGTACTATCATCTGTCTTTGTTTTCGGGAGCGTTTCAATAATACCCTGTAGGCTGTAATGGAATAATAATTTTATTTATTTATTTTTACTTTATTTTATTTTACAAGCAAACATCATGACATACTTTGGTGTGTAAAACTAAAGTTAAGTTAAAGTAAAATGTAATATTAAAGTGAAATATTAATTTTAACTATTACCCATTACAGTTTCAATTTCCTTTTTAAACTATCCATATGACAGAGAAAATACATGATCGTGTGCAAAGATGTTACTCGTATTATAAAATTTACATGCACGAGTTATAAAATTGTTCTTGCCATATTTAGTGCGCATAGACGAAGTACAAAATAAAAGTTTATTTCTAGCCCTTATCCTTTGGCATCTGAAATTTATTTCACTTAGAAGTGGTATGGAGTCGACCCTATTATGAATGATTTTATATAAAAACATCTGATCCCTGACAGTACGGCGAGATTTTAGGTCAGAGGCTAATCTACACAAAATAGAGGCGTCACCGGCTGACCTAAATTGGATAAGCTTTAGAAATTTATTGTGATTTTTTTCAATTGACTCTATATAAATATTATATTGAGGATTCCAAACTGTTGAGCAATATTCTAATATTGAGCGGACCAATGAGTTATACAAAATAATTAGAGTTGAGGGTTTTTTAAAGTCTTTAGTAATTCGTAAGACAAATCCTAGCATCTTATAGGACTTGTTAACTATTTTATCAATATGAGATTTTTTGATCGAAATACACTTGAGTCCTGCAACTCGGTTACTCGACATATCGACTCATTATTTATTTTATAATCAAATTCTATAGGTTTGTTTTCCTGCTGAATGTTATAACATTACATTTTTTAATGTTTAAGAACGATAAATTATTTGAACAATATGAGTATAATCTATTAATATCTTCTTGTAGTAGCTCACAGTCATGTTCGTTTTTAATAATTTAAAAAAAATCTTATCATCAGCAAATAGGAGTATGTTCGAATGTTGGAATTGCAAAAGAACGTCATTTATATAAATATTGAACAAAAGAGGACCGAGATGCGAGCCCTGGGGGACACCCGAAGATATTGGTAAAAACGAAAAACAGTACCCCTTAGCTGCTACTGCTTGAGTACGATTACGCAAGTAAGATGCTAGTCAGAGCAGGAGGTCACCGTGTACACCGATTTGGTCTAGTTTTTTGATAAGGATTTCGTGAGATATTTTATCAAAAGCTTTGGAATAATCGGTGTACCCGACATTCACCTGTAGCCCTGCATCCATTGCTTTGTAAACAATATCAAGATATTCGCATAAATTACTCTCTGGAAAATCTTCCTAGTCATGAAACCGTGCTGCTGGGTCAACAAGACGGGTCTAATGGTGGGGTATATAGCATCGTACACAATTTTCTCAAAAAGCTTGGGGATAGTATTAAGTTTGGATATCGGGAGATAATTTTCTATATCCTGTTTATTACCGGACTTAAACACAGGTGTTACAAAGGACTGTTTCCAGACATATGGCATCACTCCCGTTTTCAATGAAAGATTAAACAATCTAAAAAGCGGCTCGGATAATTGCTTGTAGCAGTGCTTCAATAAAATTGGAGGAAGCCCGTCGGGACCAGCGCCTTTATTAATATTAATGTTTTTGAGGTATGGTTCAATTTTGGTTGGTTCAATCTATAAAAATGTGGTTGAGATTAATCAGGTTATTTCAGTTTATTATGTAGGTAGGTTTGACATCTATATGATCATGATCGCATTGACTATGAAATTCAAATACCGAGTTGAAATAATGATTAAACAAATCGCATATGTCCTCGCCGCTAGATGACCTAACATCTCCAATAAACATTGAGTCAGGCAAATCATTCATATTTTTCCTTTTTGATTTAACATCGTCGTTGATATTGCAATACGTTCTATGTCAAAATTTTATGATTTTTGGTTTTTCTGCAAAATGACTTAACATTTTAATTCTGAACGCATCCGTAAAACGTTCTATGTCAACAGCCAATCCGATCTCCGGATTCGAAACTGATGCAATAGGTCACGTGACAAAAAACACTCTAATTTGATATTGCAATACGTTCTATGTCGAATCTTGAACGGCAACTGTTTTTCTTACTGTGAAAAATTTGTGATTGTTTTGTTTCTTTGACAAATAATTGGCAAGTTCTTTTTGTATAACCTATACTCATTGTAACAAATTGTGTTTGAATAGATAACCATAATTTTCCGGTTTTGTCTTCCACAAACAATAACTAACCTACAGTTCTTTACGTATACTATAAAATTTTATCTTAACCTAAAACTTATTTGTGTAATTTACATCTAGAGTACGTAACTAACATTTGTCCTATACTTGTGATTAATAGTATTTTATATTTTACTTTCTATGACGTTCTTTTGAAATAAAATATAGCATGAAATATGTTTTATGTCGTATCACTCATGAAAATATGGTGACATAGGCCATTATTACCGATTCTTCCGAAGTGGAAGAAATTTTGGATGAACGATGCGGCACATTGACCCGCAAACGAAAGAGCAATAACAGAAAAAAGAAAAGAATGAGCAAAGGTAAAGCTGAAAAATCAGAATGGAAGAGAATAAAAAATTCTGAAGCTAAGACTTAAGAGAGAGCAGTATGTCGGTTTTCAAAAGGACCAGGATGGCAAATATCAGCAAACTCTTGTACGTCCAGCTAAAGTCTTGCAAGAAGCCTGTAATGGTCACTCTAAAATACAGTGTGGAGGCCCCCGACAGCAATATGAGTGTGAGAAATTGTCTGAAAACGACCGGCAGTCAATGTTCGACGAATTTTGGAACATACAATCACGGGATTCACGAAAAGTTTATGTTAGAAATTTAGTTGCCGTCAGTTCCCCCCAATACCATCGTAGTTCTTCTAATAACGAAAGCAGCAGGAAAGGAACGTCTTTTAAGTGTTTTTTAATGCTGCGATCAGACAGTAATGTTCAAAGAATTCATGTCTGCAAGATCATGTTTATGAGAACTTTGTCTATCGGCTCAAGGCAGCTTCGAGACTGGCTTACAGAAAATTTACTGAACAATACGGGGCCTGTAATTCATCCAGTTCAACTACAAATTCGATATGATGAATCCGAAGAGACCAACAGTATTGTTGAGTTCTTTGATAAATTGCCGAAAGTAGAATCACATTATTGCGGATCTTCGACAAAAAAACTATATTTAGAACCTGTTTGGAATAGCATAACAGGTGATTTGTACGTGGAATATCTGAAATTTTGTTCCACTCATAGCAAGAAAAAATATTGCTCTGCTTCTTTTTCGAGAAAGTTCTATGAGTTGAATCTATCCATTTCTAAACCCAGAAAAGACCAATGCAATACATGTATTGCATTTAAAAATGGAAATGTAGCTGCGTACGAGTATGCTAATCATTTACAGAAAAAAAAAGATCAAGAGAAGAGAAAAGTAAGGATAAAGAAAATACTGGAGCTGATACAGCTGTTTATACAATAGACATGCAAGCTGTGTTGTTATGCCCAAGAATGCAAGCATCAGCTACTTACTATAAAACGAAACTAAAAGTTCATAACTGTACAATTTACAATTTAAAAACAAAAGAGGTATTTTGCTATTTGTGACATGAAGGCAATGGAGGTCTAGATAGCAATGTATTTGCTTCAATTTTGATCAAACACCTAAGATTGGAACTAGAAAGGTCGAATGTAACCAAAATTATTCTATAGAGTGATGGATGTTGCTACCAGAATAGATCAGGTAAATTAGCGAACGCGCTACTTGAATTGGCAATTGAAAAGAACGTGACTATTGAACAGAAATACCTGGAAGTTGGCCATACTCAAATGGAAGTAGATTCAATCCACAGTGCAATCGAAAGAAAGCTACCCGCACATCGCGAAATTTATATCCCAGCCGATTACATCACAATCATGAAAAGTGCAAGGAAAGATTCGTATAATGTGGTGTTTCTAAACTACGACGACTTCTGGAAATACGATGGAGGCAAATATTCAAGTATAAGACCAGGATATAAGAAAGGTGATCCAGTAGTTACCGATATTTGCAATCTACTATACTTGCCAGAAGGCAAAATTAAGTACAAACTTAATTTCGACAATGACTATGAGTATTTACCAAAAAGACCATCAAGTAACGTTATTACTCCAACTGCTTTGTACAGTTCTCACTTGCCCATTGAGTTGACAAAGTTCATTCATTTACAAGAAATGAAACCACTGATACCAAGTGATTATCATGCATTTTATGATTTGCTGGAGCATAATTGTTCCCATACTTCCTCATCAGACTGTCCACACATTCAAAAAATAATAAAGTAAATTATATTAAGTATATTATTACTAATAGTTATGACTGTGTGATTTATATGATAATTAAGTATAAATAAGTTTTCTCTGCTTTAATCGACATTTGCTTTTCCTTTCTTGACTCACAACCTTTTTAAATATTGGGGAGATGTTTGCAAAATAGACATTTTAAACGTTTTGAATCTAGTAGAAATGTTTTAATTTTGACTGAAAAACTTTCGGATAACCAGTATATATTTGTTAGAAAAAAGTCCTATGTCGTTACTGAAATATAATTATTAGAATTATACTGAAATGCAATAGGTTCTATGTCACTGAATCTCTGAACTGAAGTATTAATATTACTATTTTATTGTCAAATATGATGAAAAACATCTTTGATTTGATATTCGAGAGCCTTGTTAGATATATATTCATAAAAATTACTTAAAACCTCTTTTTGAACATTGCAATGCGGAAAATAGCACGAGTACAAGTTATAAATGTTTTTTGAGGTTCTATTGAGCGATAAAGAGACAGATATAATTTCGGCTGCCGAATTTACAACAGGAACGATTATACAATTACATACATTAAATTTTCGATGTACAGCTATTAAAACCCCACCCCCCATCTTATCGCCCCTGATAGCATAGTTTCGATCGCATCTGTAAACATTATATCGAGAGTCAAACAATTCCAAATCAAAAACACCCGGTCGTAGCCATGTTTCAATAATACAAATTACATCATATTCATTTAAAACTTGCTTTCTTATAGAACATGCTAGTTTTTGTACGCAACCCTCTGACGTTTTGGTAATAAATTCGCAATTTATTATCTATCTTTAAACACTATAATATAATAACTCAGATACATAACTCTAATAATAATATAATAATGCCGTATACTGTCATTATATAACTTTAAATTGTTAGGGTTACAAAAGGAATCAATAAAAGCGATACCACTACTGTAAAGAACAACAAAGCCTGCCAATGCGTACGAACGAAAACAAAGTATCAATGAACGTTCACTCCAACCCAAACAAAGATAAGAATATGCAAATCTTTGTATTTTTTTATTACTCTGTGAATAAAAATAAATAATAGTTCCTATTTTATTTTGAATAAATCATTTGTGGAGTTAATATGTAGCACAGGACTACTTTCACTTTGACGCACCATAATAGTACAGTTTTATACCCACACGAATTTGTAATTGCAGTCTTTAGCTTTAGCTTTTGCCTTTTGAAGCAGTAGTTTATTAGATGTAGTTAAATGATCTTTGAAGAAGACATAAGAGTTGTTGCCTGAAAACCCGATGTCGCTAGCTTTCAAGTTTTTCAACTGACGTACCCTGCACAGAAACTCATCCTTAAAGTAACGAGACATGAAATGCACAATTATACGTTTGGGCTTTTTATTATCTTTTGATAAGGACGCAACACGGGTTACGAAATCCATATCAGTGGGGGCGTTAAATGGTATATCAGCATTTTTTGCCAAGTTTTCTATGATTGTAATCAAGTTCTCATTTTTCTTTTCAGGAACTCCACAAATTTCAATATTTGAACGTCTGGCCCACTGATCTCTTGTATTATTCTTACTCTCCAGTTTATTAAATTAAGTCTTCAATTGGGCCATATCAGCCGATATATCATCCATGGATTTTAAAGATTTTTCTTGGTTGACCAACTGAGTCTTGATTTCTTCATATTTGTTGTTTATAAACGAGACTGATTTCTTGACTTCCTCCATTTCATCTTCTATTTTCTTAAATTTTACATTTAATAGTTCCTCAAAGCTGGCTTTCAAACCTTTCTGTAATTCTATAATTTCCTGTCTAATTTCCTGCCTAAATATCTCGCGCAATTCAAGCGAAGAAACTGTGATTTGACCAACTGCATTACTGGTTTAAGCCTTTAATGAAGTTTTTGAAACCGTTTTTTTCTTTTTGAGACGTTGGGTAACGTTATTTTTAACGCTAGTTAACGCTGCTTGCGATGCTCCTGAACGTATGGGAGTTTCGTCACCTTTAATCACCTTTGGCTTTTTGGCTGTACAAGTGGGACAGGTCCAGTTGTTCGTATCGATAGTTGAAAAATCACAGCTGTTTGCCGGGTCCACACAACTGTGATGAAACGCTCCACCACAATGGGTGCATAACATAGTCGATTCCTCGTCGATCGATCCCTCGCAGCAGGAGTACATTGTTATACAAAATCAATAAAAAAAAAAACTTCGCAAAAGGCACAAACCTTAAGTGAATATCCTTCACTAAACAACTTTCATACGTCGTACTCTCTCAGCGACAACTCGTGTAGATGCGCAATATGCGATTAATAATCTTTGACGGATAGCACTGCGCATGCGCGATGACATACGGTCGGCGCGCGGTCAATGGGCGCACGTGAATATGATCACTTTGCACTGCGCTTAGCACTGCTTATTACCTGCTGTACTGCTTCGCCCGGCGAACTAACTGTTATGGCAGCCGGCTGATTTTTGCACAGTAATTGAACTGTTTGGGTCGTTAAATCACTGTATTTACTTCGTCTACGTTTGATTTCACAACAAAGGTACACGGAACCGACACTCGTTTATAACTTGATACGGGTTTTATCTGGAATTATACGATAAATATAAATTTTTCAATAATAAACCGGGAGTTCGCTTGTTAACAATGTTTGCCTTTTGACGAGGCGTCAAATACTGAGTATATATATGTTTTAATAATATGATTTTTGTTTTGTAGCAGTGAATGAAATGTCTTTCTTTCTAAACTTGATTGAGTCACCTGCATCCATCGATTACCTGCCTGGCAAGACAGGTCTTCACTTCACTGATTGTGTGGGTCGCCCTTTACTTCGGTAAGAGGCTGGTTCTTACCGGTAAGAGGCTGCCACTCAAGAAGTTTCCTTCTCCATCGGTTGCCGGTTAACACTATACAGCTACTAATTAATTGGATTTTGTCAGTTACTTTTACAGATATCCTCGTTACAAATCCACGCAATAATACTCCGAGCATAGCCATCTTCATAGCCACTGGGCGATTTTAAACTTCCTCATATGCGGCCAGTAGCACGATCCGGTTACATATAGATATATCATAACTGGCAGCAGCCACTAGTTGTACACTCTCTTAGGGAATTTATCAATGATTAAATTTTGTATTCTCACCGACACTTACCTTCAAACTGGAAACTGTTCCGGTTTAAAGGTAAGGTCTGACATAATTATTTTTGTGAGATAGTTGTGTGGCCTTTCAACTTCACCGTGAAAGGTGGCAAGGCATTTGTGGCCTTTTCTAATTAAAATTGCCTACAAGAGAGCATTGGCTACGTACTAATTAAAAGAATCAGGCGTTACTTTGCGCGGTAATCCATTTTATTAAAGAGTTTAACATCAATTACCTAAGATACGCGTGTAATATAAAAATATGTGTCATACCTAGTTTGAAGATCACTTCCTTCTTTCCCCAATTGCGTGCACTATCACCGTCACAAAAACGTCGTAAAACTGTATGCATTGCCAATTCAGTCCTCCAGGGGTGACAACGCTTCTGAATTTTAATTCTTGATCGAGGATAGGTTTGGCTGTTTATGGACCACAGCATTCTTTTACCATCGATATTATTCTAAAAAAATATATCTTAAAAAAAATAAAGATTTATGTCATTTGTTTTATCTACGGGAGTGACGTATTTAACAGTTAATTTATAGTGGTGATTATATTGTAATTTACAGAAAGTACTTGTTAAGCTGTAGTGGCGGCGTATCAGAATTCACTACCTTATCTATCGTGGACAATCAATCAGACTCGGGACAATTATTGACATACAAAATTTAACAATCATAAAAAAATAAATACGGTCGTGTACGGTCGTACGGTCTGCGCTAGATTCACCTGCATTGACGCAGACAAATGCTCAACCACTACGCTAACGAGCAGTAATAAAATGCAGTTAGTAATTCCAATTAAAACTGAAGACTACTCCAGTGCTTATTACTAACATAATATTTAACGCTCCGCAAATAACGAATCTAACTTTAAAAAGTTTACGGTATGCCCAAACTTTAACTTTTTGAATTTTTAATTGGTATTATAAAATTTTGACACAACTGGGAGGTAAGGAGGAATGCGGCGTTATTTGCATATTCATGTTTGTTCATTATATTTCTCAGTCCACTCCTTAACATAGGCCTAACCCATGAATCGCCTCATAGATGGGATATTTCCCAAAGTTGCCCCGCTTGGCAGGCGAGTTGGCAACCGCAGTGTTTTTATTATTTGGAGTTATCAAAAAGATGCTGCTGCCCATCTCCTGTTTTATTTCCCGTTCACGCCTCTTACGACACCTACTAGTTGATATAGGGTATATATTAATGTTGTTTTAAAGATAATTCAAGGTAAATCCTAATTGTAGTTACTTGGATAACGTCGCCGATGACGGTGTTTTATATTGTAATAAAACATATATTTTGAATGACAATAATATTTTATATTATATAAAATTATATTACAGTATACATTCCCAATTCAGTTGGATAGAGTTTTTTATATATTGCATATTCCTACCGTACCAATGAATTTCTTTCTTTATTTACTAGTTCTCGTCGGTGAATGAAAACATTGATATTTCGTAGACTGATGAAGTTCACCAACACGCAAGACAATGCGTCAGCTCACTAGTTCTAAATCACACTTAAAAATTAAATGTCTGTGCCAAGCAGGTGATAGTATGTAAATTTTATTTATAAAATTTTCATATTTATTGTAGTCCCTATGAGAAAAGATGCAAAGGGTTCTTCTTCTTTTTAAAACTTTTTTATTTGCTTCGCATGTATCTGTCTATCTATCTATGTAACGGAATCTTTTAATGTAATTTTCAACACCTTGTAGACGGCCGATTGATTAGAAAATTTACACTCGCATCAAGGACCAATGAAAATAAAATAATTTAGTAACTTTATACTAGTATCCTGATCAGGATCACGAGGATAAAATAAAATAATAGGTCGGGGAAAAAGTTTATTCATATTTTGTTTGTATAAAACTGAAGAAAAATCTCTTTGGTGAAAGACTGTTTGTATATGGCTGGTTTTAATCCATCATCAATACATATAGAATATTAAGAAAAAGAAAATAAAAGTAAAAAAACACTTTCTCGCCATTTTCAATTGTTTTTATGTCCGCCAAAATGAGTGAATCTAACGAAGAAATTCGATACATTCTGAAGTTTAATTACAAAAAAGGGAAAAATGCGACTCGAGCCACTAAAAAAAGTTTTTGACGTTTATGGACTTAATGCAGTGTCAGTAAAAGTAGCACAAAGTTGGTTCAAGCGTTTTCAGGCCGGTAATTTTGATGTCAAAGATGCAGCTTGCTCTGGTCGCCCTCATACGGATAAAGTCGCTGCCATTTTTGGAAAAGTGGAGCAAGATCCACCATATAGTTATGATATAGTTGAGGAATTGAGGATTGATCCCAAAACAGTTTTGACCCGTTTTAAAAAATCTTGCTAAAAAAAAAAGATCGATATTTGGGTAGCACACGAGCTCACTGAAAGAAACCTAATGTATCGTATACTCATTTGCGATTCTCTATTGAAACGTAATGAAACCGAACCATTTTTGAAAAGATTGATGAAAAGTGATGAAAAGTGGATCACGTACGACAGGAACGTGCGAAAAAATCATGGTCAAAGGGACACGCAATAAGGTGATGCTGTTTGTATGGTGGGGTTGAAAGGGCATCGCTTATTATGAGCTTTTACCGCCGGGCAAAACCATCGATTCGGATCTCTACTGCCGACAGCTAATGAGACTCAAGCAAGAAATTGAGAAAAGCGGCTGGAATTGTTAAAAAGAAAGAGTGGTCTTTAATCATGATTTTTTTATAGGAGGGGCAAACGAGCATACTGCTCAACTGATGGTAAGTGACTACCGCCGCCGCGAACAACTGCAACACCAAGGGAGTTGCAGGTGCGTTGCCGGCCTTCTAAAAAGGAGTAAGCTCTTTTCTTGAAGGTTACCGGTGGTAAATTATTTCACAGAGAGGTCGTACGCGGAAGAAAACTCCTAGTGAAACGTACAGTGGTGGACCGCCAAGCATCCAGATGGTGTGGATGGTATCGGGAGTTTTTCCGCGATGTGCGTTCGTGAAATTTAGCGGCTGGGATTAATCCGAACAATTCCTCAAGGCACTCCCCATTGTAAATGCAAAAGAAAATGCAAAGGGATGCAACATCGATCGAGGATCAAGCCGATCGGTAACGACTTCGCCCTCTCGAGATGGTAGTGGACGGCGTTTAGGTTCGAGTGAAGTCCCCTGATGTTGCAGAAATTCACGGATAGCGTGGCAGTGGTCGCTTTGGTCTTGCTGCTCACTTTGTCCCGAGCAGTTATTGTTTTGAGCGGAATTTTGCCCCCTCCCTCGCCCCCCCCCCAGAATACGCGGAGCAGCCTGAGCACCCACACTCAGGAGTGGAGTAGCTTGGTCGTGGATGCTCAGCGAGGATCCAGGGCTGGTACCTCCTAGGGTAGTCTTTCATTTAATTCCGCTACCATGTTGATTCGGGGGATCGGGCCTCCGTCCACCTACACTCACCAGACAAAATGCAGTGCTTCCACTTCACGCCGGTATTCTGTGAGGTCGTGGTACCAACCCGGCTCGAACCGAATCATACGTGCAACATAGCAAAACAACGGGATTATGTCACTACCTACAAGATAGCAACAAGTTATCGAACAAAATGGCACATATTATATATTATAATTAAATGTAATTAAACTTTGAAAAAAAAATGTCTTGAATTTGTATATAAATACGAAGAAACTTTTTCGCGACCTTATATGTCTAGAAACATCTATCATTTTTATCGGGCGTGTCTTCCGATGTATCCATAAGAAAGGTAAATTATCTTGGAATCAAAATTTATTATTATTATAGGGTATCTATATAGTTTTCATCTGTTTGGGCATAAATATATAAATGTAAATGAAAATGTTAAATATACATAAATATCAATAAAAATACATAAACATTCATAAATAAATAAAACCCAACCAGATGGAAGCCTGGGAAGCAGAGACCAAACGGTCGAGGTTAGGAAGAAAGGAAAGAAACCGGCGGACGATGCGGCCGGTATCGAGAATACCGCCTGCATCTGAGCCGGAGTGGTCTATGCAGGTCCCAGACGCCTCAGATGACCTGGATTAGCCGATTCGCAGAAACGACCACAGGAATAATTGCGGTCGGCAAACCACCCCACATGTCCGACATGTGGGGTACATGTCGGTCACCTCGTGAGCCAGGACCAGATATTTTGTCTGCTTATCTGTTTCGGCTTCCACGAGGTTCTCGTCTTATGGAATGGTAATGTCGACCAAAAATATCCTTGACTGTGCCCGGTCCATCAGCACAATATCAGGCTTATTCGCAAAAATAGTCCTGTCTGTGATGATGGCCTGGTCCCAGTAGAGCCTTCGGTCATTTTCGAGCACAGCTTCCGGCAAGTACTTATAATAAGGCAGTTTCCGATCCACGAGACAGTATTTCAGAGCGAGCTCCTTATGATTATTATTATTTACATTTTACTCTTTAAATTAATTCATAATTAAAGTTCATTTAGTTTTAACAAAGTAATGATGTCTTCTATCAATTCAAGGTATAATGTTTCTTTGCGATATTTGACTCGTATCATTGGTCCTATTTAATATTGATTGGCACCATAAAATAGATGCTGATATTTTTTTATACCTTCGTGTAGACTTCGAAATTTCATAAATGCAGTTCTGCAGTAATGATTAATCGTACACATGGAATAAAACTAATTTTACGGATTTTAACACGTTTAATTTAAACTTTAATCCAAAGTTGTGTAAAAAAAAAACCGCGCAGGTTTTTTTTTACACAACTTTGGATTAAAGTTCCATAAAAACCAGCGTAAAAGAACATATCGCGGATGTGAAACGCCGACGCTCCGGGAAGTCTGAAGAATGTCAACATGTTCAGTATCGTCCCAACCATTGTATCAGATCTGATTGACAACAAATCCTCGCAATAGAACACCGATTCCTACCAAGAATGATTCGTGAGGCAATTGAAATTAAAAAAAAAACACCCTTATTTCAATAGAGAAGATGGCTGGGTTTACAATCTGCTTGGGATCTCATAATTAATAAAATGAAATCTAAACCCAAGTATATTACTACAAGACTTCAAGTACTGTAAGCTCGTTCTGCATATATCGGACCAAACATTATTCATTAAAAGTTGATGGTGGTTATCGTTAACTATGATATCATCACGTCAAACACTCAAACACACTACTGTCCTCAAGTCTGGAATCCATTTTATGAAGTACACAAGAACCGTATTGAAAAATTAAAAGCGATTTTTGTGCTTTATAAGTCACCATACAAAAAATCACATTTATTAAATTCATATGATAACAAAAATAAATATTTTAAAATGACAACACTTAACAATAAAAGGGAAACACTAGATCTTATTTTCTTGCATAAATTATTACATAACCATATCGACTGCCCGCAACTCCTAAGTAAAATAAATATATCTGTGCCAAATAAGTTACCTCCTTTAAGGTTTACAAGCTGTTCAAAGAACGTCTCTGTAAAAGTAATTTAGGTCGCAACTCCCCTTACCAGAATGATGTCATTACACAATATACCAAATTCCATAGAAATATATATAATGTATACACGTTGTCTAGATTTAAGTATTTGATCCATAAACATATCAGAAATGTATAATAAAATTAGTAGATTTTTTTTGGGGTACGTATAAGTTTTTTCATCTAGTTGGGCTGTATAAATATATAATTGTAAATGAAAATAATAAACATACATCATCATTACAGCCCATCACAAGTCCACTGCTGAACATAGGCCTCCCCCAAGGAATGCCACAAAGAACGGTCCTGAGCCACCTGCATCCATCGACTTCCTACATGTCTTACCAGGTCGTCACTCCATCTAGTTGGGGGACGCCCTACACTTCGTCCGCCGGTACGAGGCCGCCACTCGAGAATCTAGTATAAACATACATAATTATCAATAAAATAAAATAAATACACAAAAAATACATAAATAAATAAAAACCCAACCAGATGGAAGCCAAACGGCCGAGGGTTAGGGGGAAAGGGAAAGAAACCGGCGGACGATGCGGGCGGTATCGAGGAGCACCGCCTTCTGCATTTGAGCTTGGAGCGGTCCATCACGGAGTCCTAGTCGCCTCAGATGACCTGAGAGGCTGACTGGGATTAACCCGTTAGTAGAAACGACTACAGGTAGATGTATTATATAGTAGATTTATTATTAATATTATATAGACTGTAAGCATTAAATCCACAAACTGTAGCTATAGCAAATCTGGTTTTCCATGCATATTTATTAGCTATATATCTGTTTCCTTTTTTCTATAAGAAGATGAACATATAGCATGTAGTCACAGTGTTGAGTTATATTTTTATTAGTATGTATGTATCATCTGTGGTGATCCAAATAAAGAGAAGAAAAAAAAACACTTCGTTCCCTTCCCCGTGGCTATGGGTTTTATGAAAGGCCCGAAACGTCAAGAATTAAAAAATTTAAAAATAAACGCGATAAAATCCTTAAGATTAGTTTTATTGCAAATTAAGTTTTATTCACAGTAAACTTGGGAAGAACTACACTCATGGATGAAAAATATTCGCCTTGTTGTGGCGGCGAAAGAGAATCCGCCACTTCATATCGTCCTATGTGTGTCGTAAGAGGCGACAGAGGAAAATAAATAGGAGATGGGCAACATCATCTTCCTGACAGCAGTTCAAAATAATAAAAGCTGCGTTTGCCAACCGCCTGCCTAGCGTGGCAACTACAGCAAATATCCAGCCTATTTGACAATTTATGTGGGAGGCCTATGTTCAGTTCAGTAGACTTTGATAGGCTGAAATGATGACGATGATGAGTCTACTCTATCAAATCTTTGCTACCCTTAATATTTACGGTAGAACAGTAACATCTCCAAAAATATGAATAAAATAAAAACTGCATAATTGCTCCATCAAAACTAAAAAAGTAGCATCCTACATACATGTCACTACACTACTGGGCACAGGTCGCAGAGAGTTTCTGACCTAAAAGTATTTGCTGCTGATCCCCGTGTGATCACCTCAACTGGGGAACTTCTCAGATATGCAGGTTTTCCTTCACCGCCGAGAACGTGGTAAATCGACACTTCAAATTGCAATTAAAATATATACTAAAATATATAATAATGCTTATGTTCTATGAAATTTACGTTTGGATCAGTTTCTTATATATATATAGTAAAATTAAAAAAAAAACTGTGTTTTAGTAAAATCTGCTATCTTTGATCATTAAAGTATTGTTCCGCAAGAGCCTGTTCATTTAGTTTACATATGAGCAGGCTCTTGCGGTCATTACATACTCATGTGAGCTATGAAACCAGGACTGTCACAAAAATCTTAATTTGTCTGAAGATATGAAAGCTATACAAGACAACCTGACTTATAAGTCTCATTAGAGGTAAAAAGTAAAGTAGCAGCACAGGTGGCAGCTTACATAATTCTCACTACTGTGCAGGGGCTCCTCATTACCTATAGTGTTTTGTGGGCAGAAAAGTAGGTATGCCGCAATGCTTCAATGTGTATTGGTTTCCCATTTTCACGACTTTTTAACTACTCAGTCATCTAGGTTTCCCCAGTTATTCTTTACCATTTCACCGGACACGTGGTAAGTGAGCACGTAAAATTTCCATCACAGATTTATTTTTCCTCAAAGCTGGCTTTCAAACCTTTCTGTAATTCTATAATTTCTGTCTAATTTCCTGCCTAAATATCTCGCGCAATTCAAGCGAAGAAACTGTGATTTGACCAACTGCATTACTGGTTTAAGCCTTTAATGAAGTTTTTGAAACCGTTTTTTTCCTTTTGAGACGTTGGGTAACGTTATTTTTAACGCTAGTTAACGCTGCTTGCGATGCTCCTGAACGTATGGGAGTTTCGTCACCTTTAATCACCTTTGGCTTTTTGGCTGTACAAGTGGGACAGGTCCAGTTGTTCGTATCGATAGTTGAAAAATCACAGCTGTTTGCCGGGTCCACACAACTGTGATGAAACGCTCCACCACAATGGGTGCATAACATAGTCGATTCCTCGTCCATCGATCCCTCGCAGCAGGAGTACATTGTTATACAAAATCAATAAAAAAAAAAACTTCGCAAAAGGCACAAACTTTAAGTGAATATCCTTCACTAAACAACTTTCATACGTTGTACTCTCTCAGCGACAACTCGTGTAGATGCGCAATATGCGATTAATAATCTTTGACGGATAGCACTGCGCCGATGACATACGGTCGGCGCGCGGTCAATGGGCACGCGAATATGATCACTTTGCACTGCGCTTAGCACTGCTTATTACCTGCTGTACCGCTTCGCCCGGCGAACTAACTGTTATGGCAGCCGGCTGATTTTGCACAGTAATTGAACTGTTTGGGTCGTTAAATCACTGTATTTACTTCGTCTACGTTTGATTTCACAACAAAGGTACACGGAACCGACACTCGTTTATAACTTGATACAGGGTTTATCTGGAATTATACGATAAATATAAATTTTTCAATAATAAACCGGGAGTTCGCTTGTTAACAATGTTTGCCTTTGACGAGGCGTCAAATACTGAGTATATATATGTTTTAATAATATGATTTTTGTTTTGTAGCAGTGAATGAAATGTCTTTCTTTCTAAACTTGATTGAGTCACCACATCCATCGATTACCTGCCTGGCAAGACAGGTCTTCACTTCACTGATTGTGTGGGTCGCTACTTCGGTAAGAGGCTGGTTCTTACCGGTAAGAGGCTGCCACTCAAGAGTTCCTTCCCATCGGTTGCCGGTTAACACTATACAGCTACTAATTAATTGGATTTTGTCAGTTACTTTTTAGATATCCTCGTTACAAATCCACAATAATACTCCGAGCATAGCCATCTTCATAGCCACTGGGCGATTTTAAACTTCCTCATATGCGGCCAGTAGCACGATCCGGTTACATATAGATATATCATAACTGGCAGCAGCCACTAGTTGTACACTCTCTTAGGAATTTATCAATGATTAAATTTTGTATTCTCACCGACACTTACCTTCAAACTGGAAACTGTTCCGGTTTAAAGGTAAGGTCTGACTATAATTATTTTTGTGAGAGAGTTGTGTGGCCTTTCAACTTCACCGTGAAAGGTGGCAAGGCATTGTGGCCTTTTCTAATTAATGCCTACAAAGAGGCATGGCTACGTACTAATTAAAAGAATCAGGCGTTACTTTGCGCGGTAATTCATTTTATTAAAGAGTTTAACATCAATAACCTAAGATACGCGTGTAATATAAAAATATGTGTCATACCAATTGCGTGCACTATCACCGTCACAAAAACGTCGTAAAACTGTATGCATTGCCAATTCAGTCTACCAGGGGTGACAACGCTTCTGAATTTTAATTCTTGATCGAGGATAGGTTTGGATGTTTATGGACCACAGCATTCTTTTACCATCGATATGATTCTAAAAAAATATATCTTAAAAAAATAAAGATTTATGTCATTTGTTTTATCTACGGGAGTGACGTATTTAACAGTTAATTTATAGTGGTGATTATATTGTAATTTACAAAAAGTACTTGTTAAGCTGTAGTGGCGGCGTATCAGAATTCACTACCTTATCTATCGTGGACAATCAATCAGACTCGGGACAATTATTGACATAAAATTTAACAATCATAAAAAATAAATACGGTCGTGTACGGTCGTACGGTCTGCGCTAGATTCACCTGCATTGACGCAGACAAATGCTCAACCACTACGCTAACGAGCAGTAATAAAATGCAGTTAGTAATTCCAATTAAAACTGAAGACTACTCCAGTGCTTATTACTAACATAATATTTAACGCTCCGCAAATAACGAATCTAACTTAAAAAGTTTACGGTATGCCCAAACTTTAACTTTTGAATTTTAATTGGTATTATAAAATTTTGACACAACTGGGAGGTAAGGAGGAATGCGGCGTTATTTGCATATTCATGTTTGTTCATTATATTTCTCAGTCCACTCCTTAACATAGGCCTAACCCATGAATCGCCTCATAGATGGGATATTTCCCAAAGTTGCCCCGCTTGGCAGGCGAGTTGGCAACCGCAGTGTTTTTATTATTTGGAGTTATCAAAAAGATGCTGCTGCCCATCTCCTGTTTTATTTCCCGTTCACGCCTCTTACGACACCTACTAGTTGATATAGGGTATATATTAATGTTGTTTTAAAGATAATTCAAGGTAAATCCTAATTGTAGTTACTTGGATAACGTCGCCGATGACGGTGTTTTATATTGTAATAAAACATATATTTTGAATGACAATAATATTTTTATATTATATAAAATTATATTACAGTATACATTCCCCAATTCGAGTTGGATAGAGTTTTTTTATATATTGCATATTCCTACCGGTACCAATGAATTTCTTTCTTTATTTACTAGTTCTCGTCGGTGAATGAAAACATTGATATTTCGTAGACTGATGAAGTTCACCAACACGCAAGACAATGCGTCAGCTCACTAGTTCTAAATCACACTTAAAAATTAAATGTCTGTGCCAAGCAGGTGATAGTATGTAAATTTTATTTATAAAATTTTCATATTTATTGTAGTCCCTATGAGAAAAGATGCAAAGGGTTCTTCTTCTTTTTAAAACTTTTTTATTTGCTTCGCATGTATCTGTCTATCTATCTATGTAACGGAATCTTTTAATGTAATTTTCAACACCTTGTAGACGGCCGATTGATTAGAAAATTTACACTCGCATCAAGGACCAATGAAAATAAAATAATTTAGTAACTTTATACTAGTATCCTGATCAGGATCACGAGGATAAAATAAAATAATAGGTCGGGGAAAAAGTTTATTCATATTTTGTTTGTATAAAACTGAAGAAAATCTCTTTGGTGAAAGACTGTTTGTATATGGCTGGTTTTAATCCATCATCAATACATATAGAATATTAAGAAAAGAAAATAAAAGTAAAAACACTTTCTCGCCATTTTCAATTGTTTTATGTCCGCCAAAATGAGTGAATCTAACGAAGAAATTCGATACATTCTGAAGTTTAATTACAAAAAGGAAAAATGCGACTCGAGCCACTAAAAAAAGTTTTTGACGTTTATGGACTTAATGCAGTGTCAGTAAAAGTAGCACAAAGTTGGTTCAAGCGTTTTCAGGCCGGTAATTTTGATGTCAAAGATGCAGCTTGCTCTGGTCGCCCTCATACGGATAAAGTCGCTGCCATTTTTGGAAAAGTGGAGCAAGATCCACCATATAGTTATGATATAGTTGAGGAATTGAGGATTGATCCCAAAACAGTTTTGACCCGTTTTAAAAAATCTTGCTAAAAAAAAAAGATCGATATTTGGGTAGCACACGAGCTCACAGAAAGAAACCTAATGTATCGTATACTCATTTGCGATTCTCTATTGAAACGTAATGAAACCGAACCATTATTGAAAAGATTGATGAAAAGTGATGAAAAGTGGATCACGTACGACAAGAACGTGCGAAAAAGATCATGGTCAAAGGGATACGCAATAAGGTGATGCTGTTTGTATGTTGGCGTTGAAAGAGCATCGCTTATTATGAGCTTTTACCGCCGGGCAAAACCATCGATTCGGATCTCTACTGCCAACAACTAATGAGACTCAAGCAAGAAATTGAGAAAAAGCGGCTGGAATTGTTAAAAAGAAAAGGAGTGGTCTTTAATCATGATTTTTTTTTATAGGAGAGGGGGCAAACGAGCATACTGCTCAACTGATGGTAAGTGACTACCGCCGCCCATGAACAACTGCAACACCAAGGGAATTGCAGGTGCGTTGCCGGCCTTCTAAAAAGGAGTAAGCTCTTTTCTTGAAGGTTACCGGTGGTAAATTATTTCACAGAGAGGTCGTACGCGGAAGAAAACTCCTAGTGAAACGTACAGTGGTGGACCGCCAAGCATCCAGATGGTGTGGATGGTATCGGGAGTTTTTCCGCGATGTGCGTTCGTGAAATTTAGCGGCTGGGATTAATCCGAACAATTCCTCAAGGCACTCCCCATTGTAAATGCAAAAGAAAATGCAAAGGATGCAACATCGATCGAGGATCAAGCCGATCGGTAACGACTTCGCCCTCTCGAGATGGTAGTGGACGGCGTTTAGGTTCGAGTGAGTCCCTGATGTTGCAGAAATTCACGGATAGCGTGGCAGTGGTCGCTTTGGTCTTGCTGCTCACTTTGTCCAGTAGTTATTGTTTTGAGCGGAATTTTGCCCCTCTCGCCCCCAGAATACGCGGGGCAGCCTGAGCACCCACACTCAGGAGTGGAGTAGCTTGGTCGTGGATGCTCAGCGAGGGATTCTCCAGGGGTGCTGGTACCCTCCTAGGGTAGTCTTTCATTTAATTCCGCTACCATGTTGATTCGGGGGATCGGGCCTCCGTCCACCTACACTCACCAGACAAAATGCAGTGCTTCCACTTCACGCCGGTATTCTGTGAGGTCGTGGTACCAACCCGGCTCGAACCGAATCATACGTGCAACATAGCAAAACAACGGGATTATGTCACTACCTACAAGATAGCAACAAGTTATCGAACAAAATGGCACATATTATATATTATAATTAAATGTAATTAAACTTTGAAAAAAAAATGTCTTGAATTTGTATATAAATACGAAGAAACTTTTTCGCGACCTTATATGTCTAGAAACATCTATCATTTTTAATATCGGGCGTGTCTTCCGATGTATCCATAAGAAAGGTAAATTATCTTGGAATCAAAATTTATTATTATTATAGGGTATCTATATAGTTTTCTCATCTGTTTGGGCTGTATAAATATATAAATGTAAATGAAAATGTTAAATATACATAAATATCAATAAAAAATACATAAACATTCATAAATAAATAAAACCCAACAGATGGACCCTGGGAAGCAGGGGAGACCAAACGGTCGAGGGTTAGGAAGAAAGGAAAGAAACCGGCGGACGATGCGGCCGGTATCGAGAAGTACCGCCTTCTGCATCTGAGCCCGGAGTGGTCTAGTACGGAGTCCCAGACGCCTCAGATGACCTGGATTAGCCGATTCGCAGAAACGACCACAGGAATAATTGCGGTCGGCAAACCACCCACATGTCCGACATGGGGCATATCGGTCACCTCGTGAGCCAGGACCAGATATTTTGTCTGCTTATCTGTTTCGGCTTCCACGAGGTTCTCGTCTTATGGAATGGTAATGTCGACCAAAATATCCTTGCTGTGCCCGGTCCATCAGCACAATATCAGGCTTATTCGCAAAATAGTCCTGTCTGTGATGATGGCCTGGTCCCATAGACCTTCGGTCATTTTCGAGCACAGCTTCAGTACTTATAATAAGGCAGTTTCGATCCACGAGACAGTATTTCAGAGCAGCTCCTTGATTATTATTATTTACATTTTACTCTTTAAATTAATTCATAATTAAAGTTCATTTAGTTTTAACAAAGTAATGATGTCTTCTATCAATTCAAGGTATAATGTTTCTTTGCGATATTTGACTCGTATCATTGGTCCTATTTAATATTGATTGGCACCATAAAATAGATGCTGATATTTTTTTATACCTTCGTGTAGACTTCGAAATTTCATAAATGCAGTTCTGCAGTAATGATTAATCGTACACATGGAATAAAACTAATTTTACGGATTTTAACACGTTTAATTTAAACTTTAATCCAAAGTTGTGTAAAAAAAAAACCGCGCAGGTTTTTTTTTACACAACTTTGGATTAAAGTTCCATAAAAACCAGCGTAAAAGAACATATCGCGGATGTGAAACGCCGACGCTCCGGGAAGTCTGAAGAATGTCAACATGTTCAGTATCGTCCCAACCATTGTATCAGATCTGATTGACAACAAATCCTCGCAATAGAACACCGATTCCTACCAAGAATGATTCGTGAGGCAATTGAAATTAAAAAAAAAACACCCTTATTTCAATAGAGAAGATGGCTGGGTGCTACAATCTGCTTGGGATCTCATAATTAATAAAATGAAATCTAAACCCAAGTATATTACTACAAGACTTCAAGTACTGTAAGCTCGTTCTGCATATATCGGACCAAACATTATTCATTAAAAGTTGATGGTGGTTATCGTTAACTATGATATCATCACGTCAAACACTCAAACACACTACTGTCCTCAAGTCTGGAATCCATTTTATGAAGTACACAAGAACCGTATTGAAAAAATTAAAAAGCGATTTTTGTGCTTTATAAGTCACCATACAAAGAAATCACATTTATTAAATTCATATGATAACAAACTTAAATATGTATTTTAAAATGACAACACTTAACAATAAAAGGGAAACACTAGATCTTATTTTCTTGCATAAATTATTACATAACCATATCGACTGCCCGCAACTCCTAAGTAAAATAAATATATCTGTGCCAAATAAGTTACCTCGCTTTAAGGTTTACAAGCTGTTCAAAGAACGTCTCTGTAAAAGTAATTTAGGTCGCAACTCCCCACTTACCAGAATGATGTCATTACACAACCATATACCAAATTCCATAGAAATATATATAATGTATACACCGTTGTCTAGATTTAAGTATTTGATCCATAAACATATCAGAAATGTATAATAAAATTAGTAGATTTTTTTTGGGGTACGTATAAGTTTTTTCATCTAGTTGGGCTGTATAAATATATAATTGTAAATGAAAATAATAAACATACATCATCATTACAGCCCATCACAAGTCCACTGCTGAACATAGGCCTCCCCCAAGGAATGCCACAAAGAACGGTCCTGAGCCACCTGCATCCATCGACTTCCTACATGTCTTACCAGGTCGTCACTCCATCTAGTTGGGGGACGCCCTACACTTCGTCCGCCGGTACGAGGCCGCCACTCGAGAATCTAGTATAAACATACATAATTATCAATAAAATAAAATAAATACACAAAAATACATAAATAAATAAAAACCCAACCAGATGGAAGCCAAACGGCCGAGGTTGGGGAAAGGAGAAAACCGGCGGACGATGCGGGCGGTATCGAGGAGCCCGCCTTCTGCATTTGAGCTTGGAGCGGTCCATCACGGTCCTAGTCGCCTCAGATGACCTGAGAGGCTGACTGGGATTAACCCGTTAGTAGAAACGACTACAGGTAGATGTATTATATAGTAGATTTATTATTAATATTATATAGACTGTAAGCATTAAATCCACAAACTGTAGCTATAGCAAATCTGGTTTTCCATGCATATTTATTAGCTATATATCTGTTTCCTTTTTTCTATAAGAAGATGAACATATAGCATGTAGTCACAGTGTTGAGTTATATTTTTATTAGTATTGTGTATCATCTGTTGGTGATCCAAATAAAGAGAAGAAAAAAAAACACTTCGTTCCCTTCCCCGTGGCTATGGGTTTTATGAAAGGCCCGAAACGTCAAGAATTAAAAAATTTAAAAATAAACGCGATAAAATCCTTAAGATTAGTTTTATTGCAAATTAAGTTTTATTCACAGTAAACTTGGGAAGAACTACACTCATGGATGAAAAATATTCGCCTTGTTGTGGCGGCGAAAGAGAATCCGCCACTTCATATCGTCCTATGTGTGTCGTAAGAGGCGACAGAGGAAAATAAATAGGAGATGGGCAACATCATCTTCCTGACAGCAGTTCAAAATAATAAAAGCTGCGTTTGCCAACCCGCCTGCCTAGCGTGGCAACTACAGCAAATATCCAGCCTATTTGACAATTTATGTGGGAGGCCTATGTTCAGTTCAGTAGACTTTGATAGGCTGAAATGATGACGATGATGAGTCTACTCTATCAAATCTTTGCTACCCTTAATATTTACGGTAGAACAGTAACATCTCCAAAAATATGAATAAAATAAAAACTGCATAATTGCTCCATCAAAACTAAAAAAGTAGCATCCTACATACATGTCACTATACTACTGGGCACAGGTCGCAGAGAGTTTCTGACCTAAAAAGTATTTGCTGCGCTGATCCCCCCGTGTGATCACCTCAACTGGGGAACTTCTCAGATATGCAGGTTTTCCTTCACCGCCGAGGACGTGGTAAATCGACACAACAAATTGCAATTAAAATATATACTAAAATATATAATAATGCTTATGTTCTAGGAAATTTACGTTTGAATCAGTTTCATATATATATATAGTAAAATTAAAAAAAAAAAACCTGTGTTTTAGTAAAATCTGCTATCTTTGATAATTAAAGTATTGTTCCGCAAGAGCCTGTTCATTTACATATACTCATGTGAGCTATGAAACCAGGACTGTCACAAAAATCTTAATTTGTCTGAAAATATGAAAGCTATACAAGACAACCTGACTTATAAGTCTCATTAGAGGTAAAAAGTAAAGTAGCAACAGGTGGCAGCTACACATAATTCTCACTACTGTGCACAGGGCTCCTCATTACCTATAGTGTTTTGTGGGCAGAAAAGAGTAGGTATGCCGCAATGCTTCAATGTGTATTAACGGTTTCCCCATTTCACGACTTTTTAACTACTCAGTCATCTAGGTTTCCCAAAGTTATTCTTTACCATTTCACCGGACACGTGGTAAGTGAGCACGTAAAATTTCCCATCCAGATTTATTTTTCCTCAAGGAATCGTACATGTTTTGCTTCCGTGCCATGATGAAATCTCACGGCTACTACGGCTATATTGTTTAAATTATTTAATGATTGATTCTAATTACATTGCGGAGCCACTTGATATTTGCAAAATATTTAACAAGTACTTTGCTACGATAGGACCTCTTTTAGCGAACGAAGTACCTGAATCATTTTATAACAATTATGATCGTGCTATCAAACACTTTTGCCCAAGACGCTGAGAAGCTCTCTAGTTTTAGTCCATGTTCTGTTAATGAAATAAAAAATATTATTACCAACCTTGATACAAACTGCAGCACGGGTCTAGACGGAATAAATACGAAAATAATGAAATGTGTTAAAATCTAATCGCGAATGATCTGGTAAGTGTCAAAATTATCAACAATCGATTAGAAAATATTTAGGTTCTATAAATTATATCTAATTAACTAATTAAATTATAATTCAGACCAAAAGTAACGCTACTACAGTCTGTCACAAACTCTTAAAAAACTGAAATCCATTATTATTACTGGCAACGCTTTGCAAATGTTCGAGTCTTATCTAAAAATCGTAAAGTGGTTAAACTTGGCAGTCACCAAAGTAATGCATTACCCATTATATGTGGTCCCACAGGATCCATTCTAGGTCCTTGCTCTTTTAATATACATAAATAACATTCACAAAATTAAACTACATGGTCACCTTACCTTATACGCTGACGACACTTGTTTATTCTACTTCGGATACTCCATTCATCAAAATTTCTCACAAGCCCAAGACGATTTAAATTCTTTATTAGCATGGTTTCAATTCAATCTCCTGACAATAAATATCTCAAATCATGTTATGTTATATTTAAAGCAAAAATAAAATAATTCCCCATGTAACACACTAACAATTAACAATGTGCCTCTACAAAAAACCTGTGAAAAATATCTCGGTCTTCGGATCGACAGCTGACTTACGTGGAATGCTCATTGAACACATAAAAGCAAGCTCTCAGCACTTACCGGGTCACTGCATATAGTTAGAAGCATCCCAGAAAATTGCGGCCCTATCTATAATTCCCTAGTAGCCGTCTTTCAGAAACAAAATATCTCTTTTAGTGAGTGAAAATGAAAACTACAGGCTGAGTTGTGTCTTTTAAAACCAAAATTTACCTTCCACATATCAGGATTTGTGAAATACTATAACTCAGTTACAAGTTTATCTTAATGAGCGTGATCAACAGGCTTTATTAAATGACTAAGAGATTTCTGGTATCGGAAAATAGCAATGAATCAGTTCCACACATCGTTGTTGCGGTAGCAGCCAAGTTGGGCACTCAGCTCGAGAAGAGTGACGTAGTTAGCGCCAGTAGAGTAGAAATAGTCAGCGCTTTTCTGATTTAAAACACAAGCTCTGGGACGTCCCTCACGTTATCGTCATATTGTGGTACGCTCTCTCGTCGAGTTATTCGAGAAAATTGTTACGAAATGCTCGTGTTCGCCGTGGGGCTACAACAGCAGATCTTGGCCTCCCATCACATGAACCTAGACCTTTTTATCTCAATGAGAGGCTTACTAGTACTAATCGTCAATTATTTGGAAAAGCACGTGATATTGGGAGAGGTCTTAATTGGAAATACATTTGGACGAAGGAGGACGTATATTTGCTAGACAGAGTGATAGTTCAAAAATACACCAATTGCGATCTATTGCTGATATTGAACGTATTTTTGGAGTTTCATCAGAAAATAGCTCGAAATAGCCAATTAAAAAAGTTTTTACATGTTTTTATAAATATTTTAAAGTTTTACCTGTATATTTAAGTTATATAATTTTACTTTTATTTCTTTTGCACTCCGCCTGTATTATCTGCGTAGGTTTGTTAATAAATTTGTTTTAGTTTTAGTGTAATTATCAATGTGTTAAATGAACCAATTATAAAAACATAACCTCATTACTTTCTTTTAGTTATATAATTTTATTGTATTCCTTTGTCATTTTACCTGTTTTATTTGTATAGGTTTGTTAATAATTTTGTTTAATTTTAGTGTAATTATAAATGTGCTAATAGAACTTATTTATAAAAATGTAACCTCATTACCTCTATTTTATAGTTATATAATTTTTCTTTTATTCCTTTGGTATTCTACCTGTATTATTTGTATAGGTCTGTTAATAAATTTCTTTAATTTTAGTGTAAATATAGATGTGCTAAATGAATGTATTTATAAAAATGTAACCTCATTACCTCTATTTTTTAGTTATATAATTTTTCTTTTATTCATTTGGCAGGTTGAAACCTGTGTTATTTGTATAGTTTGTTAATAATTTTGTTTAATTTTAGTGCAATTATTAATGTGCTAATTGAAATGATTTATAAAATGTAACTTCATTACTACTGCAACTGTTAATGTTAATGTGGTTTGGGTTTTCTCATTGGCTGCAAGCACTACTTAACTGTATACATAATATAATCATGTTTCTATCGTTGGAGGTGTGTGTCGTGTCATGTGTGTTAATGACAAGGTTTCTACTACTGTTCATTGAACAAATGATGGTCATATCTATACCAATTAGAATATTCTTCATTATATATTATTACTTTGACTTAATATACGTTATTAATGCATCACAAATATTTTACCAACATAATATTTATTTTACGAAAAATAATTTTAAAATGCTATTACCATTTCACTTACTACACGACACATATAAATATGTATATATATCTGACTATGTATTGCTGTACGTCGGTAATATTTATATGATAAATATGTCCTCGTGTGCAAATGGAACTGCATATTATGTGTGTATAGTGTACCGTAGTCCTTTAATTCCGAATATTTTTATTACGTGTTATTTTAATAGGTTTAGTACTGAGTTAAATGTTTATCTGCGAATAATATTTACACGCATTCGGTGCTTTTGTGTGTCTTTATATTTTCTAATTGTATCATATAAGGTTTTACTATTATTCTTAGTCGGTCGAGTGTATTCGTTTATAATAATCGGGCTGGAGGTCCACTGTTATTTACTGTTGTGGTTTCTTAAGAGTTTTAATACAATTCAAAATATCTTAAAATTGGTCTTTTAATGCCGGATCTCTGGCAATAACCATGATGAGTTTCATGTTGCATTGGAGCGATTGTCACCGGATTTAATGGCAATAAATGAAACATGGCTTAGGATCGGAGAGTCCGGCCGTACACCGTCTATACCTGGATATACCATAAATCATATTCCCCGTCCATCTTACATGCGAAGTCGTGGCGGCGGTGTCGGGTTTTATATTAGGAGTGGCCCAGTCCGTACTTGTTCGCACCTTCTTCGATTGGTGGCTTTGAACAAATGTGGCTATCATTTGTCATCAACTCGACTAAAATTTTAATAGGCACAGCCTATAGACCCCAATGGGTAAATTTTGATACTTTCTTCGACGCTCTCACTGATTCATTGGCAACATTTTCGTGTTATGACAAAGTAGTGTTATTGCGTGATTTTAATATAAATGTTCTTAATGATAACGATAATCTGACCTTGAGACTTCAACAATTTCTTCATTATGCTAGTCTTATAAACTATGTTAAAGAACCCACACATTTTATCTCACAGAGACGTTAATAGACCTCGTCTGTACTGATGGTGAAGTCAAGGGTATACAAGTTAACCATGTGAATGATCTTGGAGCACATGCAATGATTCTGGCAACCCTTAAAATAATTAAACCCAAACCTCATTTAAAATTTATTAATTATAGGCCTATAAAAGAAATCAATTTAATTCACTTTGATAATTGCCTCAGTAGATTGGAAAAGTGTAATTAAAATGGATTGCGTTAATGAAATGGTATCAACCTTTACTTATTTGTTACTAAATATATTTAACATCTATGCACCTGAAAAGTCCATAGCAGTACGTGATCGAAATTCACCGTGGTTAACTAGCAATGTTCGGTACATCATGAAACTTCGGAATAAAAGCCATGCAAAGCTTAAGAATACTAAATTGGATAGCGATAAAATTAAATACAAATCTTTGAAACATTTGTCAAACATTAGTATATACTGGGAGAAAAATAATATTTAACAATCAAATTAATAATAACTTAAACCATCCGAAATTATTTTGGAAGAACTTGAAACGGTCCGTCCTTCCCAACATTAAGCAATCGACTGAGCCTTCCTGTGTTTTCGACGACCCAAATATAATCAATAACCATTTTCTTAATGTTTCCGGAATATTTATATTTTTCAATGAAGCAGGTATTTCCGATTTAACTCAATATGAGTTTCATCGATATGGGTGTAATAATTTAAACTTTATAATGTAAGTGAAGAATATGTTCCAAAGATTATATTATCAATAAAATCAAATGCTCACGGTATCGATAAGTTGAGTAGGGATGTGATCATCTTAACACTTCCGGCTACGTTAAAAGTGATTACAGCAATCATAAATAAGTCAATTGAAACATCTACTTTTCCTTCTTCGTGGAAAATAGCTCTCTTACGTCCTTTACCTAAAAATAATGATCCTGAGGATTTCAGAGACTTAAGGCCAATAAGTATACTGCCCTTTCTTTCTAAAATTTTAGAAAAGTTATATATAATCAAGTCATCAAGTTTTGTGATGTTAACAATATTTTACCTGACTTACAATCGGGTTTTAGAAAAGGTAGAAGCACGTCTACTGCTTTACTTGATGTGGTTGACAATATTCTTACATCTCAAGACTCTGGTAGAGGTACAATCCTTTTGCTTGACTTTTCAAGAGCGTTTGATTCTATTAACATAGATTTGCTGCTGTCTAAGCTATCGTATTATGGTTTTGTAACATCTTCCATAAAATGGTTTCAAAGTTACTTATGCGGCCGTTCACAACAAGTAATATTAAATCAACCAAATGGGTCTTCCTTGTTTCTGAACAACGACCACTTAATAGAGGTGTTCCGCAGGGTTCTATCTTGGACCGTTGTTATTTATAATTTACACTGCTGATATAACTAATTGCATGCATTTTGCAAATACCACCTATATGCTGATGTTCTACAGGTATATCTTTCCTGCAATTCGCTTGAATTTCATTCTACAATTAGTAACATCAATGAGGACCTGAATCGAATTGCAATATGATCACAAAAAATTCCTAATTTTAAACCCACTAAAACTAAGTATATGCTTTTAGGATCAAAAACCAAATTAAATTTTGAGAATCAAAACCCTAAAATCATGTTGTTAAACGTCCCTCTGGAGCGTGTAATAAGCTCGTAACCTCGGTTTAGTTATGGATGGCAGACTGCGTTTTGAAAACACGTACTCGAGCTTGTCACAACTGCTTTTATAGGTTAAAGGTGTTATACAGAATCCGAATAATACATTCAGTTGGACTTAAGAATTAGACTGTGTGAATCTCTCGTTCTTTCAAAATTAAACCACTGCATTACAGTGTGGACCCTGTATTTTGGAAAAGTCACAACGTCTAATTCAACGTATACAAAATGCATGTGCACGATACTGCTTCTCAATACTAAAACGGTCGCATGTAACACCTTTTTCAATGAAGCAGGTATTTTAAAATGAGAGCGCGACAGAAACTATACCTCGCTAATCTACTATTTGATGTTGTCAAAACTAAGTCACCCCTATATTTATATGATAAACTTATATGGAGAAATCGACAAAACATCATTAGGTCTTGTACGAACCCGCTTGCCAATCCCACTTAATGTTCTGCAGTTTTCAGAGGTAGTTTTAAATATATAGCTACGAGGTGCTGGAACAACATTCCTCCACCTATTCGTGAGTGTAATTCAAAGTACAATTTTAAATCCCACTATAAAATCATTTATTACACTCACAAAAGCTCAACCTTGAGCCCACAGCAGATGTTTCTTCCAGCATCGTTGAGCATTATATGTTTGTTTTTAGTGTGTATTTACTAAGCTTATCGTTACGTTTATTTTTATATATTTTTTGAAAGCTTTTATTTTATATAGAATATATGATATGAATATATTTATGTATAATATGTCTTGTATGTATGTGTGTATATCCAAATGTATATAGAGGTATAGTTATGAGCAACGAAATATTTCGATTTATAAAATAATTATTGAAATGTATTTCATAAACACATCCAGGCGGATCGTGCGTGTATCTGTGGTTATGACAGAATCATCAGCATCATGTATAGCAATCATGTAGGTTACCCTGCAGCATTACGCTGAATCATAACCTTTTCACTGGCTCGATATACACTCCATCTCTTGTAATACCATACTTTTAACTGTTTATTTTTATTTCTGTGATGTGTACAGTTCCAATGAATAAATGTCTTTCTTTCTTTCTTTCTTTCTTTCTTTTCTTTCTCTAAGTACTACATGGTACTAGGCTATTGTTTTATAATATTATAATAGTAATTAATGGTTTTATTGTAGAATCATAATAGGTACTACTAGCTACTTAGAACTTTGGAAGAGGTTGAAATTAAAATGGATAATGTTTACTTGAACATTATTTTTTATTTCTATCGTAAAATAAAGTAGTTTGTAACAAGAAAACTTAAGCTAAGGGTGACACGCCGTCCGTTATACCGTTGGAACAGGGAAGATGGAAGCCAGATGTCGATGGTGTGTTGGTGTTACTGGATGCTACTTCATCATCACTCATCAGAATCATCATCATCAATGCGAATGATAAATGTTTCCGTCATCAGGTTGACCACATGGTAATTTTTCGGTATTCTTCCTCAATACATTTAACTTTACTGCACAATTTTCCCATTCACCTTCTATTTACCATTTCGTTCACTAGTTCAGTCATAAAACAATAGATATAAATAATTTTTCTTTCCTTCCTTTTAAAACCATCGTCGCGCGTCGTGCAAAAGCTGTAACGACTGTATTGGGAAACATCGCTTTTTCAAAGCGCAGGAAGAATGAGGAACCAATAGCGTGCGTGCACAGTAATACTGGCGAGCATTCCCCGTCGCGCCCCTTCGTACCACGCGCTGTCGCCACCGGCCGACTGTGTGTCACCACGCGTCAGCGTTGCCAACATATGGAATTCCCCAAATTTACCTACTAAGATTTGTTTGCAAGCGACATAAGAATTAGAGGAGGCAATTAGAATAAAACTTGCAAGTAATTTTAATAGTTTTGACGTACCACTTTTCAAATCAAAGTATTGGATGGATTAAAAACGGAAAGTCAATAAAAGTAAAGTAAAATAATTATTTTTTAGATTAATTAACTGTCGATCATAATTGCAATTGATTTTAACTATTAAATTATTCAATACCAATTTATTTATATTTTCTTGTACAAAATCAAAGATAACGATGAAATAGTGTTTATAATTGTGTAGTGAGTACCCAACTCAGTACGTTTATTAATTTCAATATCATTTTGTAGTAACGTTTTGCTTGTTTCGTCAGGGTACAATTGATTGTCTAATTGTATTTAAAAAAATTAGAACTATAAATGCTTAATTCCATATGAAAGACTAGTCGTAGGGATCATATGGAAACTAAACTTATAAAATAAAAGTTGGCAATGTCATAACATTTGACGGTATGTGGGAATGTTCAAAGTGTTTATTGCAAGGACGTTAGGACCCAGTAGGCTTCAGTTTTGGCGGGATTCATTATTAATTTTAGTGTTTGAGACAGTTCCGTGTTGACTTTGGACGATACGCGAGCGACAGTTCATTTGTTTTATTTATTAAATTCTTATTGTTATTACTTGATATTATTACCTACTTGTTATTACGAGTTATTCTTGTTGTTACGTTTTGTGTTTCTTTTTGTTTTAATAATGCCTAACGCGTACGTTTATAGTGCTCGTGAATACGGCAACATGTTAATGTGCCTTGGAGAAGTTTGTGGGAATGCTTCGCGTGCATTACGAATTTACCGAGAGAAATTCCTGACCGCTCGACACCCAGCTGACTCTCGTCTGATAACAGCAGCATTTCAGCGAGTGTTGGAAAATCGCCCCATTGCTCTGGTAGCGGCAGGAGGTGGAAGTCAAGTGACTGTTCACTCCGAGGAGCGCATTTTAGATGTCGTTCGCCGGTATCCGAACCTAGGTACACGAAGTATCGCTAAATTGTTAAGACGTCGGGATGGAACAAGTGTGTCATACTGTTCAGTTCACAAAGTGTTAAAGCGTCATTGAATGCGGCCATACAAAGTGCACAAAGTGCAAGCTTTAGTTCCCGGCGATCACGAAAACCGACGAGTTTTCTGTCGTTGGTTATTAGACCAACAACAACGTGTGTCTGGTTCCATTGAGCACGTTATCTGGACAGACGGTCGACATTTACCAGAAACGGCCTGTGGAACCGAAGAAATACACACGTGTATTCAGAGGTTAACCCGCACGCTGTTCGACAAACCGGGCACCAAACCCGATGGTCGGTTAACGTATGGGCAGGTTTATTTAAGGATCGCTTACTGGAACCAGTGTTTCTGCCACAGCGACTTAACGGACAGCGATACCTAAACTTTATAAATGAACAGTTGGTTGACATTTTAGACGACCTATCGTTGGATGAATATCGCCGCACATGGTTCCAGCATGATGGTGCACCCACATGTCGTGAGGTTCGTCCGTGAGCGCCTTACCGAATTATTTGATGATCGCTGGATTGGCAGACTAGGACCACACGCTTGGCCACCTCGCTCACCAGATCTGACCCGTTAGACTTCTTTCTGTGGGGTATGTGAAAGAAAGGGTTTTTAATCGAGTGTGACAGTGCTGACGAAATGCGCCAAAGGATTCTGGATGTTTTCGACAAACTACGTGACGGTGTCGAAGACCACACGATGATGCCTCGCCTGCATGAGGAGACGCAACACCGAGCCCACATCTGCCTCGAAATTAATGGAGCAACTGAGTTGCATCCTAAGACCACGGAGGATTTAGAGCGGTAAGCTTAGTACTGAACTGATCTGAATAGGTACATAACTGAATATATCAGAATAATAAACATACCTACACGATATAAATACGAATAAAAACGCATGACTCTAATCTTGTTAACATTTCATTTAAGTATTTTTTCATTAGCGGGGAATCGAACTAGTTATTTGGTTTATTTAACCTGTGAATTTGAATTAAATTAGCTACGTGGGGACAAGCACAGTGGCAAATAGTAGGTGAAGTAGATAAGTTAGGTATTTAGACAAGTGTTGTAAATTATTAGGTATTGTGGTACCATCGCTAGTTGCGGGTCGCGCTAATTCGGCGTTCGCGCGTACATTGACCCTAGTCAGCTGATTGTAATTCAGTAATTCCACTGCTGCACTGGTTTTATGTTTTAGTATTTTCATGTTTTTAACGTTTTATTTAACTATACTAACACGATGGATCGTGAATAAATCTAATAAAACGTTGTGAAAAGATGATTTTTTTATCAGGATCGATTTTATATTTCACCCATCATCAAAGATATAGTTAGTACTCTCCTCTGTCTTCGTTTTCGGGAGCGTTTCAAAATACCCTGTATATATATATATATATATATATATATATTTATATATATATAGCTTAAACTATTAATATATACTTGTTTATCTACTATTTATGCACACTTCTATATATATAAATGAAAATGATTTCCTACACACCAAGGTTTGCCTGGAAGAGATCTCTGTTTAGCGATAAGGCCACCTAATTGTATATAAATTTATAAATTAAAGTTTGTTCTGTTGTGTAATATTCTGTGTGCAATAAAGAGTATAATATAAAAAAAATCTTCCAGAAGTCTACTTTTTGGTATATCCCATACTGCCTCTCATAACATTTCGATAATATTTCGCCCAAGTTGACGTTAAAATTTATATATAAAATATTGCAGGTTTTTTCATTTCTATTAATTAACAAGTCCACCTTATTATGAAAGGAAAAAGAAACTAGATTAATCCCTTGGAGACGGACCAAAGATTATGTTGCGGGAACTGATTTCTCTACGGAAATAATTTGGTTCGGGAAAAGTTGACAATTTACGTCGATTCTTAGTTTGAAATGCGAATAGCGTTTATTGATTTTTTTAATTAATTAAATTATATGACAATGGTGTAAAAGAAAATATTTATCATTTTTTTATAAGAAACAAATCTCGATTAAGAATCAAAATGCCATCTGCATCTGCGTTGTCATCCCTGAGGACTAAGACGGAATGCCTCGATACCAGTAAAATAGGATCTACGGTTCTTAACACTACTATTTTAGCCCCACAGCCTGTAATTATACTGGCTGTCTATACCTAAAGACCGTAATAAAGCAGTGCACTTACAGCTGATAGGAGGCAAAAAAAGGTACAAAGAGAGTTCCTACCCAGACGGACTCTTAAGCAGAAAAGGAGACCTACCATCTAGTAAATGAAAAACGGCAATGTTGTACTGCTTTTTCTCGCTGGTATTCTGTGCGAGCGTGATTCTTATCTAGTCGATCCAATCATGCTATATCTATCCAAAATTCTATACTTATACATTGACAAAACTTTCATTGTAAGCATCACATGTTCGCATACGATATTCAGATATACATCTATTTCATACAAAACTTCTTGTAAGAATTCTTAAGCATTTCAAAAGATCAATGAAGATTTAGCACGCATAGCTCAATGATCCGCAGCAATTACTTTAGCACTTAACGCGAAATAGATAACGTGATTCTTCACACAAAACACCAAATAAAAACATCATGAAGAAGGGGCAGCTGCCATATTATACTATTTAATGGTGAATTAGTAGATAGGGTGAAGGATTTTGCTATCTACTATTTTATCTTGGGTTAATTGTAGATGACATATTTCTGAGGTCACAAGAAATTGTTTTATACCGATTAAAACCACAAGACGTTGTTTTAGAGAGAAAAAGGTTTATAGTTCTAAAAATTGTTGACAATAATAACGGTCTTAAAAGATTAAATAAGAAGATATTTAAAAGTCCACAACAGATTTTGCCCACAGAATATTCACATAAAACGATAATCTTGACTACATCGTCGTCTTTAAAATAAATTACAAGTCCACAACTGAACATATCTCTTCCCGATATATTAACTTAAAGTGCGGTCCTCAGTCACCTGTATCCATCGACTAACTGCATGTTTTATCAGGTGCACTTCATTTGCAAGTACGAGGCTGCCACTCGATAACCTTTCTTTCCCAACGGTTGTTGGTTCTTTTAGCTATATGGCCGGTCTATTATCTCCGGTCACATAGCCTAGGATCTCACCATAGCCTAGGATCAATAGTTACCGGGAAACGGTACTTTAACAATGGAGTTGTAATAAATTTGTTTAAACTAGTGTGCGAGATTATCGAATTTGATTTGAAAACTGAATTGTTGTCAAACTAGTTCAAAAATTAGCAGTTTGTTTGTTCCAAACAAAATGAGGGTTTTAATTGTTTTGGTAGACCCAATATTCACTGCGCTTGTTTGATGAATTTTATCATAGTGTGAGATATAAAAAATAATGAAAATATTATAGTTATAACCCGCTCGATCTCTGTAAATTTTTTCTTATTGTAGCACTGTGGGCTTATGGCGGACAGTAATGAAGTGTATTGCGCACGATAATTATTTGTATTACTAAAAGTATCACTTCAGTTACGTTATATTTTACGTGAAAATAAATTAATCCAAATGTTTGTGACAGCTTCATGTAGTGTAAAATCTTTTTATCTTTTATATAAAGGTACGTTTAACTATGTCTATGTTTGTGTAGTGGTGATTTAAGAGAATTCATCATCCTATTCTTTCACGAATGAAACTGAAACGCAGAAAAAGATCTAACGCCTCTCGATAGATGGCGATATAACCAACTCGTTTTCATCAAATATAAAATATTCAGTAACTGAGAACAATATAAAAGGTATAAGACCTCGTATATCAATCGTCAATCACTCTGCCAAGCGTGACGATTAAGTCAATCCTTCCTTCACGGGAAAGATCAATGTTCAGCAGTGGACTTGTAGGACTGAAAATTGACGGAAATTACTTGAAAATTATGTCAATAAAAGCAGCTTCGATTTTTCAATATTACAAACAGAGAGTAGTAAATTTTAACTAGGTTTAAAAATTAAAATTAAATAGATATAGTGTCAGTCAAACTATTGGTTGATTGCTTGGAAAATTGCCAGGTGGGACGTTGTGTTCGGGTGTCATTACGTAACTCAGTATTGAAAACTCAATAGTTCGCTGCAGCGATAATCGAACAAATGTTTTCTAGCAGTACAATTTAGAGGACAATGGCGTTATATCGTGCTATCGTCTAATATACTGAAATTGAATTACTTTCACCATCAGCTTTTATTGCATTTTCTATCGTGCGATGTATTTTGAATTAACTTTAAAGGAGACAGTTTCAGTTTCTTTTTGTATGGAGAATGGGCCCACCAAAAACTGTGATGACTCGTAATGAAATGTATGCAGATTTATTCCTTATAATCTCTAGATTACTATAGTAATATTAGTTGTACCATATATAAAGGGAATACTGAGAAAATAACAATCAAACGGCAATCTCATTATAACCTAAAATCCCATACGGGCGACTGTTGTCTAATAGTTTTTTATTGATATCCTATGTTATAATAGTGCACTGTGAATAATAAAAAAGTTGTAGGTTCTTCGA
Organism: Parnassius orleans; assembly: GCA_029286625.1. Lineage (NCBI taxonomy): Eukaryota > Metazoa > Arthropoda > Insecta > Lepidoptera > Papilionidae > Parnassius > Parnassius orleans. Next base: position 103,677 of record JAGSMP010001883.1, read on the forward strand.
ATTCTTAAGTACTACTTGGTGGATGGAATTTTTTTTTTAGTAGTACCGAGTAAACAGTACGAATAAACAGACGCGGTGATGTATTGATTCTTAACTGTATTTATTTTGGTGTATTGAATATTAAGCACAGAATACATTACAAATGTATTCAAGCGAAGCAAAAGTAAGCCAAAACTATGCTTAACTAATTCTAAAACAAGCACACATCTACTTATTTATCTAATATCATTTGCAACCAGAAACACGGTTTTAGGTGCATGTGTCCAACAGTGAACTTTATAAGTGTTTTATGAGTTTTACCTCTACAGCGATTGAGAAAATAAATAACACGTAAGATGTTTTGAACTGGTCGTGTTAGGATAAAAAACTCTGTATTGTCACTGTATTTATTGTAAAATCATCATAAAGCAGTATTAAAAGTGACACATACCACCAGGTGCAGTGTTAGGACATTGTTATTATGTATTGATTTTTTTTTATAGGAGAGGGGCAAACGAGCATGGCTCACCTGATGGTGGTGATTACCGCCGCCCGATGAACAACTGCAACACCAGGGAATTGCAGATGCGTTGCCGGCCATAAGCGAGGGTTTTTCTTGAAGGTCCCTAAGTCGTATCGGTCCGGAAAATCGCTGGTGGTAATCGATTCACAAGGAAGAAAGGAGGAAGAAACTTCTTCTAAATCGCACAGTAGTGGACCGCCAATCATCCAGATGGAATGGATGGTATCTCGAGTTCTGTCGCGATGCGATGGTGAAATTCAGCGGCTGGAATTAGTCCGAACACCCTCAGAGCACTCCCCGTGGTACATGCGATAAAATACGCAAAGAGATGCAACATCTCTACGCAGTGCCAGTGAGTCAAGCCGATCGGACAGAACTCGGTCGTCGACGATTCGAGCTGCTCTGCGCTGGATGCGGTCAAGTGGAAGGAGCTGGCACTGGGGGCCTGCCCAGAGATGGAACAGTATTCCATGGGCCGAACTTGCGCCTTGTAAAGTTGCAAGCGGTGTGCCGGCATGAAATACTGTCCTGCCTGCTGAGCACGCCAAAGCTTTTAGAGGCCAATTTGGCCTTCTTCCAAGTGACCACGAAACTGCACATCACTCGATATGTCGATACCGAAACAGAAACAGAAACAGAAACAGAAACAGAAACTTTTTATTCAATATAGATTATAAATAATACTTATTGAAAGTCACTCTTTGTCTAATTACCACTGGTTCGAAAAAAACCTCTGTCCTGGGAAGAACCAGCAAGAAACCCAGCGGGACTTTTTTTTAAATAACAGCTTACAATCATGTATATTACACAATTAACCACACAAAACAAATTAGAAACAGCCTGGCAGCGAACACCTCATTCCCAGGGTTATTATCATCCATAAATTCCTTAACATTATAATAACCCTTTTATACAAACTATGTTTAATAAAGTTTTGAATTTTGAGCAGGTCGAATTTTGTATATTTTCTGGGATTTTGTTGTAAAGCGTATACATCGCCCCAAGAATGAATTACTGACTCGGTGGAGTCGAGTAACTGGTACTACTAGCTTGTGTTTGTTCCTAGTATTTACAGAATGAATATCACTTATTTTTGTATAACTACTTTTATTTTTGTGTACGTACATTACATTTTCATAAATGTATTGAGAGGCCAAAGTTAATATATTAATTTTTTTTGTTTTTGTCTGAGCGACTCTTTAGGTTTTAAATCATAGATTGCTCTTATGGCCCGCTTCTGTAAAACAAATATAATTTCAGTGTCAGTTGCGTGTCCCCATAGCAAAATACCATAGGACATTATGCTATGGAAATAGCTAAAGTAAACAAGTCTAGCTGTTTCACACTGGTAAGATTTCTAATCTTTTTACAGCATATGCTGCAGAACTAAGTCTGCTTGCTAACTTTGATATATGTGGGCTCCATTGAAGCTTCATGTCTAGTGTTATTCCAAGAAAATGGTGGTATCGACAAGACTCAGTTCCTCCCATTTAAAATTACATTAGTATTTAATTGTCTGACATTTGAGTCACAAACTTCATACATTTCGTTTTAGTGCTATTTAAATGCAAGTTATTAACATTAAACCAATTTACTAATTTAGATATAGCATTATTTACTTCGTCATATTTTAATAATTGTCGTTTTAATTTGAAAATTAATGAAGTGTCATCAGCAAATAATACTATATTATGGTTATCCCCTACTATGTAAGTAAGTCATTAATATATACAAGAAACAGAAAGGGCCGAGAATTGAGCTTGAGGCACGCCCATTTGTACTATCGACCCGGAAGAGCTCATACTATTAATGACAACTTTTGAGTTCTGTTACTTAAATATGAAACAATTAATTTAAGAGCATTACTTCTTACACTGTAGTGTTGTAGTTTCTGATTAATGTTTCATGGTGAACACAATCGAAGGCTTTGGATAGGTCACAGAATATACCCAAAGCATCCTGTGAATTCTCCCATGCATTGAAAATATATTTAATCAGCTCAACACCAGCATCAGTTGTCGAGCGACCCTTGTGAAACTGAATTGATTTTATGAAGTAAATTATTAACATTAAAAAAAATAACATTTGATCAAGAATAATTTTTTCAAAAATTTTACTTAGTGTTGGCAGTACAGAAATGGGTCTAAAATTGGCGGGGTCTAATGTACTACCAGATTTAAATAAAGGTATTACTTTACTATGCTTCATCAAATCAGGAAACACACCATATTCGATACTAGTATTAAAAATAAAAGCTAGTTGAGGCGCGATTATATCGATTATAGACGCAATAACTTTAACGGAAATGCCCCACAGATCCGCAGTTTTCTTAACATCAATAGTTTTAAAATATTTTACAATATCTTTTGATGATATTTTATGAAATGTAAATGTCTTTGTACACGCATTTACATTTTGTTTAAGCAATGATTCGGCGACAGCAGGAGAAGAATTCAGTGATATAGTGGTTAAGATCGGAATATCCGTAAATACTTCTCAAAAGCCATTGCAACATCCTGATCTGATTCCGTTAATTTGTTGTTAAAACTCAACCGGTAGTTTGAATTGCGAGTTGACCTTACCAGTTTCACTATTAATTATACTCCACGTACGTCCGAGGATTCCGATACTGGCTGAGGCAACAAGGGAGTGCCTTGAAACTGAGGAGATACGACAAAGGGGTTCTTTTAGCGAACGCGCAAACTTGTGTCTTCTGGGGATTGAACTGGACTAGATTTAGTCGCCCCAGTCTGAGACTTTGTTCAACAAAGTCTCGACTTCAGACACAAGTTTGTTCCGGTACTCAGTGACGTTTTCCTGAGAAATATTGGCACGGCCGGTGTATAAAGCATCACCAGTGCTGTCGTCTGCATAGCAATGAATGTTACCAGTTTGCAAATTGCAGTTTGATTGAATAACATGCTTACATTCTAAGCACCATTAAAACCAAAATGACTGGATAGTAACATATCCGATTTTTACGATATTAACCACGAAAAGTAAATAGCATGTAAGGTGTTTTGAACTATTTGTGTTAGGATAAAAGAAACACTGTATTGTCACTGCATTTTATTGTTTATTATTGTAAAATCATCATATTCTTAATGCAGGCTATTATAAGTATCACAGGCCGCGAGGTGATTCTTTTAATATGTGTTGATTGATTAGCATGTTTACATCCAACCACAATTGAAGCTAAAATGTAAAATTCTCGAGTAGCAGTCGCGTACCGGTAAGCTCAGTGTGGGCGGCTACCTCTAGACGGAGTGACGACCTGGTAAGACATTCAAAAGTCGATGGATGCAGGTGGCTCAGGACCGTGCTTTGTATAATTCCTTGGGGGAGGCCTATGTTCAGCAGTGGACTTGTGTAGGGCTGTAATGATGAAGAAGTTTTAAACTAGTTGTGTACGGATTTGGCTCGACCGGGGTAGGACACGCTCACGGAAAACGCTACCAGCGTAAAATAGTAGCTTAATGCTCCTGTGTTTCGTATGGTGAGTGTAAAGACCCGGAGTCCTTTTTTAATGGAAACGAATCACTCCATCTTAGTCCTCAGGGGTGACAATGCATCTGCATTTTGATTCGTAAACGAGGATAAATGTAGATGTCTATGAGCCACAGCATCTACTTACCATCAGGTGGACCGTGCGCTCGTTTGTTACACTTATTCTATAAAAAAAAACAAAAGAAGGTTGTCAATTGAAACAGATACGAAAAGGTACCAGAGCATCTATTCAATTTTGTCGGCGTTTATTTATAAATTAGGCGCTTTATTTATAATAAGGCACATAGTAGAAACAGGTCAAATAAGCAACAATAATTACAAGTTTTATTGATTATTATTCGTCATCATTACAACAATTCTCTGCAGAATATAGGTCTTCCCTAAATTAAATATATAATGTAAAATATTGTATAGCCCTTCCGTCAACTGCCATCGCGTTTCGTCCCGTATGGTGTCGTAAAATTCGTGACAAAGTAAAATAAAGATACCAAGAGATGAGCAGCAACATCTTCCTATAGAATACGACAAAAGCTTTGCTTGCCACAAGCGTAGCAACTGTGGCAAAAATTACCGTATAGTAATGATGCATATTTATATTACTGTATAAATATGCATAATTACTACTTGTGTATAAATTATTCCAATCATTGTGAGGTTCATTTAAGTGGTATTCACAAATACGAGCGCACAGTGGCACATAAAATGAGTTATCAATCAGCAATCTCTCTTTTAGTAGTTTAGGTATTAAGAATCTAGATAAATGATTACATAACTTAAAAATACAGTGACGGCAAGTAGAAGCAGCACGCTTATAACTAGCCACAGAATAGAATAGAATCATTTTTATTAAATATAGATTACAATACATAATACTTTTTAAAAGTCATTTTTTACTTTTACCACTGGTTCGCAAAACAACCTCTGTCCTGGGAAGAATCAGCAAGAAACCCAGCGAGACTTTTTTTAAAAAAAAGCACATTTTACAATATAATATTTTATACAATTGCCCATAGATATCTACGTCTATCCTCGATTACGATTAAAATGCAGATGCTTTGTCACCCGTGAGGACTAAGATGGAATGCCTATTTTTCAGTAAAAGGGTCTCGGTTCTCCACTCACCATACGAAAGACAGCAGTGTTAAGCTGCTATTTGAGGCTAGTGTTCTGTGAGAGCGTGGTCCTTCCCCGGTCGATCCGACCCATTCGTGCTACAACTATACTTCTAATATAGCTTAAGCTCAAATAAAGCTTCAAATGAGTTTTAAACCGCATAATAATTAAAACTAACCCGACGATCTACGTTTTAGTTTTCAAAACAGCGCCATCTATCAGCATATGGAAAAAGTAGCGTATATTGCCTTTAGTGACAAATAAATTAAATAATATAAATAAATTACATTTATAAGTTTACATAATTAGATTTTAAAATTATTTAAAATACTTATGCTTATTTATTTCGTTATTTCATTTTAAAATGCAATATTTAAATTATTATGCGACATTTTGATGACGTCACTATTAATAGTGACGTCTATCAAAAATATGAAAATTGATAATAGTGGTCTTTTGGAGGATTGGTCTATCAGAGCTGATACAATGGTTGGAACGATACTAAACATGTTGACATACTTCAGAATTCCCGAAGTGTCGGTGATTCACATCAGCGATGTTCTTTTACGCATGGTTTTATTGACTTTTCATCTTAATATGCGTAAAAGTTAAAACTAA